>PYUH01000100.1:745252-759208 GCA_016808085.1 Suaeda aralocaspica
GGTTTCTATTTGCCCCTTTTAAATTTTGATGGTGTTAAAGCTTATATGTATATTTGTAGAATGATCTTCTAGCGCAGAAAGAAAATTAATACCGAAACCAACATAAAATGCATTTTTACAAAATGTTTGCAAATGAAGGAATTTACGGAGTTGAGCTCAAGAGCTGATGCACAGCTTGTCAACCACCTCCTAGTTCCACCCTTGATACAAGATTAACAGTGGAGAGATTTTGTGAAAATGTTCGACTCAGTAGAACCATAAACACATGACTACAAGCATGTAAGCAACTCACAGGTCAGTAGCTTATGACGTTTCACCGGGTCCCCTTGGCCTAGTTAGAGTAATGGTATGTGGTATGTGGTATGTGGATGTGGTATGTGGTAGGGTACGTGGTATGTGGTAGTGGTTGAAACTCACAAACTCATATTTTGATCGTATTATATTATCAATACCATGTGTAAGGTCCATCCTCAAGGGCGCAAGTATCATTATTCATATGACTGTAAGTACAGAATTATTACCAATAACAATTTGCTCAAACAAGATGGCTGTTGCAAGCTATTGAAAAAACGCATAGAAGAAGACTCGTAAAACACATAACAGTTTTACTTACACCATAGTTAACAAGGCACTTAACTTAAAAAAACAATATGTTCAAATATTAGTAAGTTTTTATTTTTATATTTTTTAACGTATAATATTTGAATCCAATTAAACTAAGAAATAATGGGAAGTATATTATTATTTTTATTTGCTTAATTGCTTAGTGTTGCATATAATAAATTCATAGTTTTTGTAGGTCTATTCCGAGGCCATAAAAATGTCTTGAAAGAGGCAAAAAAGGTATTATATCATTCTTTCGAATATTTCAGAAAGAGGGAGAGATAGTAAGTTTTGAGGTGAAGGAAATCAATGGTGGGGACTGTCCTGTGTGACCCGGGATACATAGTAAAAATAATCCAGGACGAAAACAAACAGAGTTGGGACGCCCTTCGGAGGCCAAAAAAAAACAAAGGCTATAATTCATAGTCTTCGTAGGTTCCGAGGTTACGGGAAAAAAAAAAACTTTTAAAATTTTACACGTTGCCCCTATGGTAAAAATAGGAACGTTAGGCAGCAATTGGGGTTTGAAAAGACCAAAAGTCCGGGAGGAATGAAAACAACTATTGTTCACTTTTTTCGACCATATCACTAAAAGAAGAAATGATAACAAGTGTTTTAGAGGCTGAAACCAATCGTGAGGAGTCCATTGTGGGGACCTTGGACACATGGGAAAAAAAAAAGCGGCAAAAACAAGACGGAGTCCCGAAAAATACTACGGAGGAGAAAAACAAAGGATAACACAATTTTGAGGTTCAGGGGGGTCCCAGAAAATAAAACTTACGAAAATTTTAACGTTGCCTTATGGTCACAAATAGGAAAGCTGTGCAGGAATTGGGCTAAAAAGGCCATATAAGGTCTCGGGAGAGTGAAAAAGTTATTATCACTTGTCGAAATATTATGGAAACAGGGGTGATATTGAGTTGTTTAGAGGCCGAAACCAATAGTCGGGAGTCATGTGTGACCCGTACACATGATAATAAAAGGGAGAAAACAATAGCAGCCCGAGACAATAACCGAGAGGTTAATAAAACAAAGACTATAATTTACAGTTTTCGTCGGTTTCGAGAGTCTCGGGAAATATATCTTCTGACAATTTTACACGTTGCTCTATAGTCAAAATCGAAAAGCTAGACAGCTAATTGGGGTTAATGATACCATAAGAAGGTCCCGGATACGATAGAGCTATTGTTCACTTCTTTCGATACCACAAAAAAGGGTGTTAAAAGTTTTTACGAGGCTAAAACCGAACGTGGGCGTTAGTCCTATGGTTGACATTGGAAACGTGGTTAAAAAAAACAAAGCCATAAAAACCACATGGACGCCATGATGTCCTCCAAAACCCAAAAACAAAGGCTATACTTTCCATTTTTCTAGGTTTCAGGGTTCCGGAAAAAACTTTTGACATTTACTTTCGTTACCCATGTGGTGAGGTAGGATGTTTAAGCATTTAATCGGGCTTGAAGACCCTAAGAAGGTTCCAAGAGAGCAAAAGAACATAAGCTTCGTATTCTTCTAAACAGCCACGAAAAGTGATGAGTTGATAACAATTTTTAGAGGCACGGAAATTGATACCGTGAGGGAATCATGTGTAGCATTTGTGGTTAAAAAAAACGTGACTTGCCAAATGATGAGCCTGGTAGAAGCTTTTTCGGAGGCCTCAAACAAGACTATTATTCAGTTTTTTTAGTTTACGTGTTCGCGTCGGTCTCGTGAAAAAATTACTAAAAAAAAATTTAGATGCGACAAATTGAAATACATACCAGCAACTTCGGGGTTGACAAAGCCATAAGAGGGATGATAACGAATTTTTTAAAAACGATTTTAGAAAACAGTGTGTCTTCTCCTTTTCGAGAGAAAGGTATAAAAGGGATGATAACATGTTTTAGAGGTCAAATCGATAGTTGAAGGCTTATGGTGATCCCTTAGCACGTTGGTTTAAAACAAGGCAAAAATAAGATGGAGGTCGGTGCAGTCCTTCAATGGCCTCAATTAAGGCTACAATTCATTTTTTTTTAGGTTTCGGAGTATAGCCTGTGCCTAGGGGTCTCTCACCATGGTAAAAAATCGAATCCTTAGACAATGGTGATGTGGTTTGGTAAATCCGGCCCATGATGAGGTTTATGGATACAACGTTTTAACGATTTTGCGAACAAACTTATTTTTTTTCCTTTATAAATCAGGGGTAGGATAAGCCCGGGATTTTGGCTCTTTTCCTTGCCATTAAGTCAATTTGAGGAGCCAATCGGATGTCATAGTTTTACGTGACGTGGCGGTAAAATTTTTGCGGAGATATATCTGACAGAGGCTCGATCTGTCCTCTCTAGTTACTATAATTTTCATTTTTTGGTCCGTATGTCTCCTATTCTGACCCCTCCTTTTTTTATCATTCCCTTTCCCTGTCCCAGTATAAAAATTTTATGGTGGCAGTTGGTAAATATATGAACCGGAATAGATGATTGGTATAAAGGTCATAGAGGGAAGATAAAAATTTTAGGGGTCGAAAAATGATCAAAGGCTATTAACTGTTTTGTGAGGTTTTGGGGTCCCCGAAAAAGTAAATTGCAAAAAACTTTCACGATGCCTTGTATAAGTTCAAAATATGAACACAAAACATGCAATTTAGGGTGAAAAGGCATAAGAGGCATAAAACAACATTTTAGACAGTTTAGGAAAAACTGTTTTCCTTCTACGGAAAAGTCCATAAAAAGGATGATAACAGGTTTTCAAGGGTCCGAACCGTCGTGGGGAGTCCTGTAGAGGTCTATATGCATGTGGTTAAAAAATTGAGCGAATAAGACGCAGCCTGGGTTACGACCTACTACAAAGGCCTTATCGAAAGTTATTATCACACCGATTTTTGAAATTCATGTGTTCCCAAAAAAACAAATTATCTATATTTTTCTAGTGTCTATTGTATCGTCAAAATATAGAACATGAACCCAGACCAGACGGTATTTGTAATGAAAAGGTCATAAGAGGGATAATAACATGTTTTTAGACAGTTTGGGAAAAGGTTGTTTTCCTTGTGCCGGAAAAAGACAATAAGAGGATGATAACATGTTTTAAGATACCGAAAAGTTTGTGTGGAGTCTGTGGTGGTCTCTAACACTTTAAAAGATAGAACAAAGATAAGACGGATCCCGATTCGGCCTCTCTGAATGCCTCAATCAAAGACTATATCACTATATCTTTGGCGGTAGGGTCTTCCGTGCAAAAAATTGCAAAAATTTTTAGGCTGTGGTATCCTATGGAGCAAATTACCTGAGCCCCCAACCTGCGATTAGACGGTTCCAGGGTTAGAAGGACTACGAGCTAACTATACATTTAGTTTTTCTTTTCTGGTTTCGAACATTGTTTTCCCTCTGCGTGGAACCCCGGCAATAAGAGGTTTGTATATTATGGTTTAGGTGATACGTAATCGATCGTGTGATTCCTTGGTGTACCTGCTAGTCCCCTGGTCTTAACAAATGGCGAAGTAAGAGGCAGCTGCTCCACTGCAACGCCTTCCAGGAGGCCCCACTCTTCAACTTCAAATATATGCTTTCATTCATTTTTTGTTTTTTTTTTAATTCCTGTAGTCCGACAAATCAATGCCCTGCCAAAAATTTTTCACGGTTTGCTCGTATGTCAATACCTGCACATTCTGACTAATGCAATTGCGCGTGAAAATTATCATAAGAGAGAAATGACATAACAAGTTTTAAAACGGGCCTTTGAAAAGTCGCTTTCCTGCTTCGTAAAAGTCCATACGCAGGGATTTCTTAACAGATTTTTTTTTTTTTTAAGGGGGCTGAATCCCCGATTCGTTGTGTAAATCTTGATGCTTTCATCCCGACGGTCCTACTAACGTGGTTTGTTACAAATATTACATGACCGAAGCGTTCCCAAGTTGGAACTAGCTCTTCGTGTCGGTTCCTTAGATGGTCTAAATGTCCTGAATGTTATTCGGAATGCCTTTTGTTTTTTTTCGACTTCGGTTCTTGTGTTGCTTTTTCCAGGATCTTCTTTTGTAAATCGAATTGTCAGTAAAATTTGCTCGGCCTCTTGGTGGTGTTGCTTCTTTCCTCCCCATGTACCAAACATTGACCCTCAATATCCCCAGCGATTTGCGCCGCCCGTCTGAAAAGGTTTAAGACCCGGCTAGATGATAACAACTTGTTAGACGATCCATAAAAAGTTGTCTTATTTTTCACTCCTCATCGCCGAGACCCCCCTCTAAGGGCCATCGGAAGACTTGGGATGATGACCCAGTTTTAGGAGCCACTAAACTGATCTTGTCTCTTCTTCCTTGGGGCGTACCTGGTGCGCCTTGGCCCTCTTTCTTTTCCCCACTTTCTTTCTTTCTTGGTTTTCTTCCCTTTTCTCGGCCTATAGCATGTGGTAAATAAATAGGAAAAACTAAAACGAGGGCCCGGGACGGACCTTCGATTGGCATTAAAATCAAAGGATATATAGGATAATTTTGGTAAATTTCCACGATGACCGTAAATAAAAATATGACCCCCTAGACCAGAGGTTTGAATGAAAAACTGCAAGACTTCTTTCAAACATAATCTCATTATCGACACTAGATTGAATTAAAAGGGGATGGGAAAGAGAAACACTTAGCTAAGCATCATAAAGGGCTAGCAATCAATACTATGACAAAACCATAATTAATCCATGTAGGAATAGAGACAATCCTGCTGAATCAGAAATCAGAATATCTCTCGTTATAAGCTAGGTGTTATGAGGATCAAGTGAAGCTTCATTTCGATCACTCAGCCGCTCTTCACTCTTATAGAGTGAAAGCTAGCTTCAGATTTCTATTCAAATGTAGAGTAAGCTACTGTGGATGAATACCAGGGACAAATATAGTACTCCACGGAATAAAAAAAAAAATGGTCGTAAGTCAATAAATGAGGATAATCTCAACTTCCACTCTTTGGGATGAAAAGACTATTATAAGGATAATAACAAGTTTTTGCACGGTTCTCAAGAAAAAAGTTATTTTTCCCTTTCTCTGGGAAAAGCCATAACTCCATAAGTGGGATGATAACAGGTTTTTAGGGGTCAAATCCGATCGTGGGGAGTCGTGTGGTGGTCCAATCACATGAATACAAAATAAGGTGGAAATCAGACAAAGCGTGGTGTGGCCCCTCCGAAGGCTTCAATTGAAGGCCTCTATAGTCAAAATAGGAACGATAAACAACTAATGGGGGTTGAAAAGACCATAAGAAAGTCTTGGGAGAGCGAAAATATCACGAAAATTGGGATGATAACAAGTTTTTAGAGGTCGAAATCGATCGCGTGGAGCTCTATGATGACCCTCTAAATATGCTAAAAAAACAGGTTGAAAATCAGTCGTAGCCTAAGACAACCCTCCATAAGACATATATAAAGTCTATAATTCAAAGATTTTCTAGGTTGTAGGGTCTCTGAAGAAGCTTTCGAAAATTTTACAATATGCACTTATGGTCAAAATAGGAACGCTAGACAACTGATTGGGGTTGAAACGAAATAATAGGTACGGTTTAGGGAGAGCAAAGCTATTGTTAAGTTCTTTTGAAATATATGGAAAAGAGGGATGATAACAAATTACAGGTATTTAGAAGCCAATCCCAATCGTGGGAATATTGTGGTTACAAAAAAAAAACACCAAAACTAAACGAAGCCCTGAACAACCTTTCGAGAGCCATAAACAAAGGCTATGTAGTAGTATAGTCCTGTTTTAATTGATGGAATAATAGAATGGTTATCAGGAACCACCAAACCATACATGCCTGGTTAATAGGTGAGTCAATTATTCACAATCATGAACTTCTGTTCTGTCACTCTGTAAGTATAGAGCTATGAGCTATCTTATAATCTAATTCATTCTACAATTTTGCGTGAGCTAAAAGATACGTAAACTCTACTCTAATTAAATAATCAAAACTTGAGGTCACCAACCATTGAAAGATAAACAAAAGTCATTTTGAAGCACTTGTTGGTAATAATGAACTTAGACTTAATTTAGTAGCACTTAACAACCTAATTGCTTTAACAACCACTTATTAGTTTTCTCACATTATTAAGGTTACCATCGTAATTTTACTGACTCTTGTGCCTTTTAAAAGCGTAACATGAAGTGAAGCGTTCCTGTCACTTATACACACCCACAATATTCTAAATTCTTCTACAACAGAAACTTTGATCATTAACAAAAAAATGGCAGAAATGAGCAAGATTTTGGTGATCGGAGGGACAGGATACATTGGAAAATTTGTTGTCGAAGCAAGCGCTAAGTCCGGCCACCCAACATTCGCTCTTGTTCGTAGTGAGACATTGTCTAACCCTGCTAAGGCTTCCATCATTGACAATTTCAAGACTTTGGGTGTCACTTTGGTTTCGGTACGTTACGTTAGTAATGTTCTTTGCACTTTTTAATGTTGTGTTATTTAATAATATGTAATTTGTTGGAATACAATATATTGGTCTTAAATCAAATCTAAATAATTGGTGTAATGTAATTTGTAGGGAGATGTTTATGATCATGAAAGTTTACTGAAGGCAGTCAAGCAAGTAGACGTGGTAATCTCGACCGTAGGATTTATGTTGTTGGCTGATCAAGTGAAGATCATTGATGCAATCAAGGAAGCTGGCAATGCTAAGGTATATTTTGTTATTCACATCACATAAGTATTCACATAAAAGACATTTTAAATTGTTGTTTCGTAAACCTACTTGTTCACTAACTGTTCTTATCAACTCCCTCTATCCCCAAATTTTTGCCCCATTTACGTTATGAGAATATTTTTTGAACGGGGCACAAACTATGGAATGGAGAGACCGAGAGAGTACTAATAATCCGTATAACGTACTAATGTTATACTTTGTGCACTATCTTTTAGCTTTTTTTACACTTTACTTGTGTGCATACACTTGAAAGGTGAAACCTTCTAATTTGATTGTCAGTTTGTCACATTGTTGCCTTTTCAAAACTGCACCAAATTATAGAATGGAGGATGTTTGAACATTATTCATTGCCATTAGTAGATTGAGGCCCATGTCAAAAGGTTCCACTATATTCCCAGTGCATTCTTTTTTAGGTCCATATCCACTTTCATTATTTCAATGGTCCAAATGTGATGTGATTGAGTGTTTGAGTTTTTGAATTCCTTTTCATTTTTGCTGTATTGTTTGTTCCTGACTACTGTCACTCTAAACTTTTATAATTTGATCCAATTTCCAATATTTATGTGTAATTACAATAAATAATTAGCCTATTTTACCTCTTAACATCTTAATGACTTGACTTAACAAGGAGACTTTGAATGATGGAAGGTGATTTTAATGGACGATACATGAAAGAGATACTGATGAGTGTTCATATTGATAGATAATCAACCACATTCACTAAGATTGAGGCTCTGGTTGAGAGTACCGATAAGTTCCTATGATAACATGGTAGCAATTTGATCTAATATATTGTGTACACATTTATATACTCCTTAGTTACTCAGAATTTTTTGTTTACTTGATAATAATGGTGCCTAATTTTGAACTATACTACTTGTTTGGGTTGCATTAGAGATTCTTCCCTTCAGAGTTTGGTGTGGATGTGGACCGTACAAGTGCAGTGGAGCCAGCCAAATCATCATTCTTAGTCAAAGCTCAAATCCGACGAGCAGTGGAAGCTGCCGGAATCCCCTACACATATGTGTCAGCCAACAATTTTGCTGGGTTGTTTCTCCCTAGTTTCTCTCAGCCTGGAGCTACTACCCCTCCTAGAGATAAAGTTGTCATCATGGGTGATGGAAATGCAAAAGGTATATATGTAAATAAGTTAACTAATGTTTATGTACTATGTGAATTATTTGTGCAATCCTATTTTACATGTGTGTTGCTACTAGTGAATTGACACAACTTAAATACATGATAACATGAAACGATAAGGACAGAGTTAGTACATGAATAATGCAGAACTCAAATTGTTGTGATTAAAAGAAACATATCAATCACTCCGTAAATGGTTTATATCTGAAATGTTGATCTAAATTATGTATATATTTCAGCGGTTTATAATAAGGAGGAAGACATTGCAACCTACACCATCCGAGCAGCCGATGATCCAAGGACCCTAAACAAGACTCTCTACCTTAAACCTTCTAAGAACATATTATCCTTCAATGAGCTCGTTTCCTTGTGGGAGAAAAAGATCGGGAAAACCCTTGAGAAAGAGTATGTTCCCGAAGAACAAGTCTTGAAGAACATTCAAGGTATGTCACTAAATTTCTCATTGTAGTAAATCATACATTAAACCATTAGAATCAAATTATTGTATTGCATGAGTAATGAACAGGGGCATTGTTTGATGAACTTATTTTGAGTTGAATATGTAATTGCAGACTCTCCACCTCCTGTCAATGTATTTTTGGCAATTGCACATGCTGTTTTTGTAAAAGGTGATCAGACTAACTTTCAAATCGAGCCATCATTCGGAGTGGAGGCTTCTGAACTCTATCCTGATGTCAAATACACCACCGTCGATGAGTACCTCAACCAGTTTGTTTAAGATGAAACTATGAAAGTTGTTCTTTGCCTTGATTTCAAAGAAATGCGTTCATAAAAAAAGATGAATTTCTCACTATTTCCCTTTTGAACATGAGAATGTAAACGTTTTGCTTGTGTCGGTGTTATGTTCACTTACAATAATGTAAACTCAATAATATGTAATTTTATATGGATTACCTTTTAACTTGTCATCATGATTTAAGCACAAATTAGAGTAGAATTTACATTTTATATAGAGGATTTTGAATTGCTCCCTAACAAATTTGTTGAGTAACTTAATAAGTTGGTGGATGAATGCAACTTTGCGTATGAATGTGTATTCATTCCATTTTAGAGTATCAAGGGGTAAATGAGAAAAATAATATACTCCGACCCTCCATACATACATAACCCATGAAGCTACGTATAAGGATTTTTTTTTAAAGGGAAACGTACAAGGAGCTTAACATTTGTTACATTGATCATGTGGAAAATGATAGACATTTTACGTATCGTCCACTATCACATAATTATCGCATGGATATGGACTAGATACCTCGTCCCCAAATCACCAAAAAGAGCATCATCATTGCCTATCAAATGGACTGCCGAATGACAATGTATTACTCCACTATATACGGCTCCAAATTTGGCAAAAGTTGGTATCAAATCAATATAAATTAGATGTATATTGCAAGACTTCTTTCAAACATAATCTCATTATCGACACTAGATTGAATTAAAAGGGGATGGGAAAGAGAAACACTTAGCTAAGCATCATAAAGGGCTAGCAATCAATACTATGACAAAACCATAATTAATCCATGTAGGAATAGAGACAATCCTGCTGAATCAGAAATCAGAATATCTCTCGTTATAAGCTAGGTGTTATGAGGATCAAGTGAAGCTTCATTTCGATCACTCAGCCGCTCTTCACTCTTATAGAGTGAAAGCTAGCTTCAGATTTCTATTCAAATGTAGAGTAAGCTACTGTGGATGAATACCAGGGACAAATATAGTACTCCACGGAATAAAAAAAAAAATGGTCGTAAGTCAATAAATGAGGATAATCTCAACTTCCACTCTTCAAAACGCAAAAAATGGGTCGTCAGTCATATAAATAGGATAAATGCTCAAACTTCCACTCTTGGGATGAAAGACTATTATAAGGATAATAACAAGTTTTTGCACGGTTCTCAAGAAAAAAGTTTTTTTCCCCTTTCTCTTCTCTGGGAAAAGCCATAACTCCATAAGTGGGATGATAACAGGTTTTTTAGGGGTCAAATCCGATCGTGGGGAGTCGTGTGGTGGTCCAATCACATGAATACAAAATAAGGTGGAAATCAAAGCGTGTGTGGGGCCCCTCCAGGCTTCAATTGAAGGCCTCTATAGTCAAATGAGGAACGATAACAACTAATGGGGTTGAAGAAGACCATAAGAACAGTCTTGGGAGCGAAAATATCACGAAATTGGGATGATACAAGTTTTTAGAAGGTCGAACATCGATCGCGTGGAGCTTCTATGATGACCCTCTAAATATGCTAAAAAAACAGGTTGAAAACAGTCGTAGCCTAAGACAACCCTCCATAAGACATATCTAAAGTCTATAATTCAAAGAATTTTTCTAGGTTGTAGGGTTCTCGAAGAAGCTTTTCGAAATTTACAATATGCACTTATGGTCAAATAGGAACGCTAGACAACTGATGGTTGGTTGAAACGAAAAAGGTACGGTTTAAGGGAGGGCAAAGCTATTGTTAAGTTCTTTGAAATATATGGAAAAGAGGGATGATAACAAATTCCAGGTTTTGAAGCCATCCCAATCGTGGGAAATTGTGGTTACAAAAAAAACAACCCAAAACTAACGAAGCCCTGAACAACCTTTCGAGAGCCATAAACAAAGGCTTGTAGTAGATAGTCCTGTTTTAATTGATTGAATAATAGAATGGTTATCAGGACCCACCAACCCATCATGCCTGGTTTAATAGGTGAGTCAATTATTCCACATCATGAATTCTGTTCTGTCACTCTGTAAGTATAGAGCTATGAGCTATCTTATAATCTAACTTCATTCTACAATTTGCGTGAGCTAAAAGATACGTAAACTCTACACTAATAACTCAATCAAAACTTGAGGTCCAACCATTGAAAGAAAACAAAGTCATTTTGAAGCACTTGTTGGAATAACTGACTTAGACTTAATTAGTAGCAACTTACAACCTAATGCTTAACAACCACTTAGTATTTTCTCACATTAATGTAACCATCGTAATTTTACTGACTCTTGTGCCTTTTAAAAGCGTAACATGAAGTGAAGCGTTCCTGTCACTTATACACACCCACAATATTCTAAATTCTTCTACAACAGAAACTTGATCATTAACAAAAAAATGGCAGAAATGAGCAAGATTTTGGTGATCGGAGGGACAGGATACATTGGAAATTTTTTGTCGAAGCAAGCGCTAAGTCCGGCCACCCAACATTCGCTCTTGTTCGTAGTGAGACATTGTTCTAACCCTGCTAAGGCTTCCATCATTGACATTTCAAGACTTTGGGGGTCACTTGTGGTTTCGGTACGTTACGTTAGTAATGTTCTTGCACTTTTTAATGTTGTGTTATTTAATAATAGTAATTGTTGGAATACAATATATTGGTCTTAAATCAAATCTAATAATGGGTTGTAATTAATTTGTAGGAGATGTTTATGGATCAGGATTAATTTACTGAAGGCAGTCAAGCAGTGACGTGGTAATCTCACCGTAGGTTTATGTTGTTGGCTGATCACTGAAGATCATTGATGCAATCAAGGAAGCTGGCAATGCTAAGGTATTTGTTTATTCACATCACATAAGTATTCACATAAAAGACATTTTAAATTGTTGTTTCGTAAACCTACTTGTTCACTAACTGTTCTTATCAACTCCCTCTATCCCCAAATTTTTTTGCCCCATTTACTTTATGAGAATATTTTGTGAACGGGGCACAAACTGAATGGAGAGACCGAGAGAGTACTAATAATCCGTATAAACCGACTAATGTTATACTTTGTGCACATATTTTAGCTTTTTTTCCACTTACTTGTGTGCATATACACTTGAAAGGTGAAACCTTCTAATTTGATTGTCAGTTGTCACATTGTTTTCCTTCAAAACTGCACCAAATTATAGAATGGAGGATTTGGAACATTATTCATTGCCATTAGTAGATTAGGCCCATGTCAAAAGTTCCACTATATTCCCAGTGCATTCTTTTTTAGGTCCATATCCCCTTCATTATTTCAATGGTCCAAATGTGATGTGTTGAGTGTTTGAGTTTTTGAATTCCTTTCATTTTTGCTGTATTGTTTGTTCCTGACTACTGTCACTCTAACTTTATAATTTGATCCAATTTCCAATATTTTATGTGATTAACAATAAATAATTAGCCTTATTTTAACCTCTTAACATCTTAATGACTGACTTACCAAGGAGACTTTGAATGATGGAAGGTGATTTTAATGGACGTACATGAAAGAGATACTGATAAGTGTTCATATTGTAGATAATCAACCACATTCACTAAGATTGAGGCTCTGGTTGAGAGTACCGTAAGTTCCTATGATAACATGGTAGCAATTTGATCTAATATATTTGTACACTTTATTACTCCTTAGTTTACTCAGAATTTTTTGTTACTTGAATAATATGGTGCCTATTTTTTGAACTATACTACTTTTTGGGTTGCATTGAGATTCTTCCCTTCAGTTTGGTGTGGATTGGGCCCGTACAAGTGCAGTGGGAGCCAGCCAAATCATCACTTCTTAGTCAAAGCTCAAATCCGACGAGCAGTGGAACTGCCGAATCCCCTACACATATGTTCAGCCAACATTTTTTTGCTGGGTTGTTTCCCCTAGTTTCTCGCTCATGCCGAGCTACTACCCCTCCTAGAGATAAAGTGGTCATGCATTGGTGATGGAAATGCAAAAGTAATATGTTAAATAAGTTAACTAATGTTTATGTCCTATGTAATTATTTGTGCAATCCTATTTTACATGTGTGTTGCTACTAGTGAATTGACCACAACTTAAATACTGATAACATGACGATAAGGACAGAGTTAGTACATGAATAATGCAGAACTCAAATGGTTGTGATTAAAAGAAACATATCAATCACTCCGTAAATGGTTTTATCTGAAATGTTGATCTAAATTATGTATATATTTTCATCGGTTTATAATAAGGAGAAACATTGCAACCTACCCATCCGAGCAGCCGATGATCCAAGGACCCTAAACAAGACTCTCTACCTTAACCTTCTAAGAACATATTATCCTTCATGAGCTCTTTTCCTTTCCTTGTGGGAGAAAAGATCGGGAAGACCCTTGAGAAGAGATGTTCCCGAAGAACAAGTCTTGAAGACATTCAAGTATGTCACTAAATTCTCATTGTAGTAAATCATACATTAACCATTAGAATCAAATATTGTATTGCATGGTAATGAACAGGGGCACTTGTTTTGATGAACTTATTTTGAGTTGAATATGTATTGCAGACTCTCCACCTCCTGTCAATGTATTTTGGCAATTGCACATGCTGTTTTTTGTAAAAGGTGATCAACTACTTTCAAATCGAGCCATCATTCGGAGTGGGAGGCTTACTTCTGAACCATCCTGATGTCAAATACCCCACCGTCGATGAGTACCATCCAACCAGTTTGTTAAGATGAAACTATGAAAGTTGTTCTTTGCCTTGATTCAAAGAAATGCGTTCATAAAAAGATGAATTTCTCGCACTTTTCCCTTTTGGAACATGAGAATGTAAACTTTTTTGCTTGTGTCGGTGTTATGTTCACTTACAATAAG
>PYUH01000100.1:759233-769295 GCA_016808085.1 Suaeda aralocaspica
ATGTAAACTCAATAATATGTAATTTTATATGGATTACCTTTTAACTTGTCATCATGATTTAAGCACAAATTAGAGTAGAATTTACATTTTATATAGAGGATTTTGAATTGCTCCCTAACAAATTTGTTGAGTAACTTAATAAGTTGGTGGATGAATGCAACTTTGCGTATGAATGTGTATTCATTCCATTTTAGAGTATCAAGGGGTAAATGAGAAAAATAATATACTCCGACCCTCCATACATACATAACCCATGAAGCTACGTATAAGGATTTTTTTTTAAAGGGAAACGTACAAGGAGCTTAACATTTGTTACATTGATCATGTGGAAAATGATAGACATTTTACGTATCGTCCACTATCACATAATTATCGCATGGATATGGACTAGATACCTCGTCCCCAAATCACCAAAAAGAGCATCATCATTGCCTATCAAATGGACTGCCGAATGACAATGTATTACTCCACTATATACGGCTCCAAATTTGGCAAAAGTTGGTATCAAATCAATATAAATTAGATGTATATTGCAAGACTTCTTTCAAACATAATCTCATTATCGACACTAGATTGAATTAAAAGGGGATGGGAAAGAGAAACACTTAGCTAAGCATCATAAAGGGCTAGCAATCAATACTATGACAAAACCATAATTAATCCATGTAGGAATAGAGACAATCCTGCTGAATCAGAAATCAGAATATCTCTCGTTATAAGCTAGGTGTTATGAGGATCAAGTGAAGCTTCATTTCGATCACTCAGCCGCTCTTCACTCTTATAGAGTGAAAGCTAGCTTCAGATTTCTATTCAAATGTAGAGTAAGCTACTGTGGATGAATACCAGGGACAAATATAGTACTCCACGGAATAAAAAAAAAAATGGTCGTAAGTCAATAAATGAGGATAATCTCAACTTCCACTCTATCTTCTTTCATGAATCCGATCTCTGTATTGACTAGTAAGTAGTAACAATGCATCTATAAATTCCTTCTCAAAATGAAGCCTACATCAACCACTGATTGTTATAGACCATTTTAAAAGAACCCTCAAGTTCCAACAATTCGGAGTTAGGATTACACAAGAAGAGTATAAGCTGCCAAGCTTCCAATCAAATTTTCCTATTCAAAATGAGCTTGTACCACCGAACAAAAACACTGATGCATCTCTTTCACAGCTCACAAGCTACAATTTAGAGCACAGAAACAATGTTATATGAAGTGTTGAACAGCATGACATAGTCATATAGATTGTGCATCGGAAAATGAATAATGCCATTTAGTAGAAGTGTATAGAACATCGAGGATAATAGGAAAAAACAGAAAATAAGAATAAAATTGAATAGGGATGTGCCTTGCTAACACTTGGAGATTTCAATACATCCATGAAATTAGTAAGTGTGAAAAACAAGGCTAGGTCCACACTAAGCAACAACAAATCTCCTGCCAACTCAAAAAAGCTGCGGGTTAATGAAATTCAACAAGATACTGTATATACTACGGAAAAACGCAGATAAAAAGATATATTCGAGCTTCACAATATTGCGCCTTCACTCTTGTCCTAAACTAAATTTAAGAGGAAGGTTTGACCTCCACTTCTCCGATACCTGCGAATACTTGATTCAGTCAGCACGAGAACCACTACTACCACCAGCAGATTTTTTGCCTCCGTATTTCTGCATCAAAACATTTTCAGAAAAGCGTGCAAGTTAGCATATGAGGTTGTAGAAAAAGGAGCGTAAAAAAAATACAGATGGTAAAACTATAATGGAAGACTAACCTGCTTTCCAATGTTGAAAGGAACATATTTGTACTTGATCATGTGTGCTATTTGACGTTTCATGGTGAGAACAAACAGCACAACCCAATAGCACAGCAAAATAGGCCAAAACACAGGGACATCAAAGACAGAGAAGAAAGTCATTACAAACGCAATACAAAATGCCTTTGTAATGGAGTGCCTGCAAAGAAAAAAGGATTTTATTAGCCTCTGTATGTAAATGCGCAGAGTCAAAGCCATCCACTTAAAGCCTACAAGAACATGTAACGTTACACTCAACATTTAAGCGCTTTCATGAAGTTGGATACCTTATCTTGGCTTTTCATCACATGTACTACTTCAGACAACGAATGTCACTTGTTAATTGTTTTTCCATTGTGTCACTTCCATAGTCAACTTCCACTCCTAGCCACCCCATTCAACCAATATATTTAACACAGGGTATACAGTACATCGGTTTCAAATGCAGATGAACAAAGAAACACCTTTAGGTTCACATTAATCAGTAAAATAAACCAAAGGACTGTAACCTGTACCTATGACGCTCTAAGGCATCAAATTCAAATTGAAAACAAGGATCAGATACATTTAGAAGGCCCAGTCAAGTACTTAAATGATTAAATCCAAAAACCAGCTCCTGTTTCACTAGTACGGTATCTATCTAAATTCGAATAGAAACTTAATTCAACCAAAAACCTTCACGGAAGCCTGAAAATCAAAAGGGATCTCAATAAATGACATTGCCAGTCCTTGGAATTGTACTGTCAAGGTAAACAGAAAAAGTGTGAAAGTGAACCTAATAAAAATCAAGACCATGAACCATTCAATAGTAGAATGTTGAAACAATCTAAATTCCCTTCAGTGATAATATCCATCCGGAGCAAACAAGCGGCCATAACCAATGCAAATTCGATAAAGAATCAGTTATACAGGAAAGCTTTCTGAGCTTCTAGCTAATTGCAGCATGCCCAAATACCCAATATAATTCTCCCTCCATTACCAAAAACTTTACTTCCAGTGAGGCAATGATTCTATATTTCCACATGTTGCTCCTTGGTGATGCTATGCAAAACTATAGAATCNAAGGAGCGTAAAAAAAATACAGATGGTAAAACTATAATGGAAGACTAACCTGCTTTCCAATGTTGAAAGGAACATATTTGTACTTGATCATGTGTGCTATTTGACGTTTCATGGTGAGAACAAACAGCACAACCCAATAGCACAGCAAAATAGGCCAAAACACAGGGACATCAAAGACAGAGAAGAAAGTCATTACAAACGCAATACAAAATGCCTTTGTAATGGAGTGCCTGCAAAGAAAAAAGGATTTTATTAGCCTCTGTATGTAAATGCGCAGAGTCAAAGCCATCCACTTAAAGCCTACAAGAACATGTAACGTTACACTCAACATTTAAGCGCTTTCATGAAGTTGGATACCTTATCTTGGCTTTTCATCACATGTACTACTTCAGACAACGAATGTCACTTGTTAATTGTTTTTCCATTGTGTCACTTCCATAGTCAACTTCCACTCCTAGCCACCCCATTCAACCAATATATTTAACACAGGGTATACAGTACATCGGTTTCAAATGCAGATGAACAAAGAAACACCTTTAGGTTCACATTAATCAGTAAAATAAACCAAAGGACTGTAACCTGTACCTATGACGCTCTAAGGCATCAAATTCAAATTGAAAACAAGGATCAGATACATTTAGAAGGCCCAGTCAAGTACTTAAATGATTAAATCCAAAAACCAGCTCCTGTTTCACTAGTACGGTATCTATCTAAATTCGAATAGAAACTTAATTCAACCAAAAACCTTCACGGAAGCCTGAAAATCAAAAGGGATCTCAATAAATGACATTGCCAGTCCTTGGAATTGTACTGTCAAGGTAAACAGAAAAAGTGTGAAAGTGAACCTAATAAAAATCAAGACCATGAACCATTCAATAGTAGAATGTTGAAACAATCTAAATTCCCTTCAGTGATAATATCCATCCGGAGCAAACAAGCGGCCATAACCAATGCAAATTCGATAAAGAATCAGTTATACAGGAAAGCTTTCTGAGCTTCTAGCTAATTGCAGCATGCCCAAATACCCAATATAATTCTCCCTCCATTACCAAAAACTTTACTTCCAGTGAGGCAATGATTCTATATTTCCACATGTTGCTCCTTGGTGATGCTATGCAAAACTATAGAATCAACTGGGACTGAGAAGGTTAAACTCATCTCTTATGTGATTCTTCAACGTCCAATTGATCATGCAACTTTATGACTAATTCCATCAAACTCTTCCCATTTCTCATTAAACACCCCGATGTTTTATTACTTCCTCATTGATCCATTTAACAGAATTCACATTATATAACAGACTAATTCTCATTAAGTAGCATAATTATATATATTGTCGGTAACCCTAATGAATAAGTCACATCATCAAGTAATGTTGTGATGAGTCGCATACAAAAATCAATGGAGTTCTGTCTCAATGGTTCTCTTGGCAATCATTGCAGTAATGACGTAAAAAATCAAACACAACGCATAAAGTAAAATACTTCATTAATAATCTATTTCATACTCTAAAGAAGAAGCAGATATCCCAAAAGTAACCAAGACACCGATCACAAATGGTCAGTCGACTCAACTTTTTACCTCTTTTTTGAAGTATTTCAGTCCAACCTTTAAACAACTTTTTCTGCATAAATTTATCATATATCACTTTAACTTCACATCTCTCTCCCTTAACTTTTGTAACCTCTATCTTCATAATCTCTCTTCCAAGGGAATGAGAAGACACCAAAATGATAAATCAACAAATCAAAAACAATCAATTTTAGGACACGGATCAAATAAGGTCTGCAAGCCAGCCAGATATTCTTACTCCAGCTCCATATTTCACTGACAAACCTGTCTATCCCACATCATATAAGAACTTCCAAGATTTTTAACCAGCTTAGAAACAAAGAGTTAAGAACCTTTTTGTATAATTAAAGGGTTAGATGATATTGCTGACTCAAGAAAGGTTCCCTTAAGGATAATAACACCATATAATTGAAAATTCACCGCATGGAAAAAGCTACAAACCACTAAAACAGTAGAACAAAAAAAAAGAAACAATTTATAGAATACTAAATTTAATTCCTCAACTTCTAATTGATTCGACATATCCGATGCTATCGACATTTATTCAGCCATCATTTCTCATATATCAATGTACTATAATTAATTCACCTATAAAACCCAAGCACTAAAGGAGCAATACCAAAGATCCGATGCTATCGACATTTATTCAGCCATCATTTCTCATGCATCAAGGTACTCCTATGATTAATTCACCTATATACCCCAAGCACTAAAGGAGCAATAACAAAGCAATAAATGCTTCTATTTGGTTTAAAATGGAGAAAATCTACTTTGCAAGCTTTGCAACATATTAAAATTCCATTTTAGAGTGTGAAAGTGCATCATCAACAGAAGTCAGCACAATCCCTTTTCTTCTCCTATTCAGCAGTTCCGCATTATTCATGAATCTAAGGAGTCAAATCTTCATATACCCGTTTTTAGAACCTAAACAAGTGCAGGTTTCCACCAATCCCTTCTTTTCCAATCAAGTAACATACCTTACAAAACAGATCAAAAGTTGATGTTTACTGCAGAAGTTGAATATAATTATGCAATGGATGATCTACTCTATGAGCTCAAGACTTATAAAACATGTACCACAAAAAGATATGATCATCATTTACTAAGGTTTGTCCATGTCCTCAATAGTGGAAATTCGTAAGCCACTAAGAAACAGTAGCATCAACTCAAGACAAACAATTGAGCACCAACAACCACTCAAGTGAGTAGAGGTGTATAACTCCTAACCATTAAATGTGTTAAAATAGTCGGAGAATCTGCATAAGATTGCACGATGAAGAGCACAGTAATTACTAATTAGCACAAAAGGAAGTTGAATACTAAGAGATTTCCTATGTCTATGATGAAAATCCTTTTCCATAGATATCCTCCGTAGAGGTCAAAAGAGTACAGCATGCTGTTTGAATCAATTGTGAATTTGTAAGTGGGCTCAAAACATAAATACTAGGCAGCACATTTTATTCCCAGATACAAAAAACAGCTGTTACAGATTAAGCACTCCGGCAATGCAACAAGTACAATGCGAATCTGCAATAAGTATATCACCATATGATAACCTCCAAGAACTTACTTCTCCGGTAACTTCCTCAATTCTCAAACAAGAAACCTCTTCACCACCACTATACTAACGCTTCAAAATATATGTACACACTAATCTCAACAATCTTCCAATGCCACAAAAAACTACTCGGATTCCCAAATTTATTTAGAAAATTGCAAAGATCCTGTGTAAAAATCCTTCAGCCACAACAACCAACCCGAAAAAGCTCTTCACAAAACATTCCCATTTCCCAATTACTACCCCAGCCAAAACTATATCCCCCAATGACAAGCATCGTCAATAACCACTTTGACTAGCATATATACTGTAACATCTAAATGCCAGAGAAACCATTGATTCATCAACAAACCCAACAGCTCAATCACCAACAAGGCACTAAGGCAGTAAATCAAAAATTCGAACCAAAGTTACCAAATCCTCAATACATTAACTCATTTAGCCAATATCAAAAAACCCCAAAAGTCAAATCCATCCACAAGAAAACCTCGTCAAACAAAACACACACAAAATCATCACCAAATTGCATCCTCCATCAACAAGCATCATCAATAAGCAATTCGACTAGCATAGTTCCACTACCATCTTAACACCCCGGAGACGTCATCGATACAATAATCAATCCAAAATGCAAATCATCTATCAAATTCATCATCATCACAACAAGGGCAATAAAACTAAATTTTCAACCAATGACAACAGTAAAAACAACATATCAATAAAACTATAAGTTCAAATAATAACAACAAATCGGCAAAAGCGAAAGAAAAAAAAAAAAAAAAGAGAGTGAATTACCAGAACTTGAATTCGGGGAGTCTACGAATAAAGGGCTTAAACTCATCAGAACCTTTAGTAGGCAAAGTGGGACCATCAGAAGGCTCAAGTTCAGGGTCAACCAAAGGAGATAAAAAACCAATAAGAAGATTCAAGATGTAGATCCCAAGAGCATAAGTGATTACATAAAAACCTTCAACAAAGTAAACCCTTAAACCATATATTATTCCCAATATTAGGGTTCCTACCCATCTTCCTACTGCATGTGGTGTTGTTTTATCCAAATAATATTGATATATTCTTCCCATTTCTTGAACTTTCTTGCTCACTTGAGTTTCTGTTGTTGATGACGATGATGATGAACCACTTAATCCCTCCATTTTTTTTCTTTTAATTCAATTCAATTGAATTAAATCGAAAGTATTAGATCTGTGAAATAAAAGAAAAAAGAACAGAATTAGAGGAAATTGAGATGTGGGGTTTTTGAGTTTAGGGTTGTAAAATGTGAGATTAAGTTGGGGGAAAAAAGTGTGATCTGGGGAATTGATTGTTCACGAAATTAAGATGATTTGTTGAATTTTATTTATTTTTTTTAAATAAATGAGGAAGAAAAAAAAAATTAAAAAGAGGAATTGAAAGTAAATAATTACCTTTGAGGAGGAGAAGAGGAAGAATACGAGTAGAAATGTTTGATGAGAATGGGGTGTGAGAAAGCCTCAGTTGAACCGACAGTGGTAAAGGAGATGAAAGGGTGATGCACTTCGGGGAAAAAAGGTGTATTCTAAGATTGAAGGATTGAAATAAAGGAGAGATTTTGGGAGGATTTTTTAATCCTTTTTATTTATTTTTATTCTCTGCCTCTCTCTGTGTTATGGTATTTATTTTTTATTTTTTTTTTTACTTTTGAAAGGGTTTTGTGGGGAAGAAAAATGAAATTTATCCGTGTAGTATTGTAACATGAAAACAAAAAAGAGTTTCGATAATGAGGAAATGTAAACTTTCGAAAAATTAGGATATAAGAAAATAAAACAGATAGGAAAATAGATAGTTTTGAAAACAACGAAACAAAATAAAAAGTATCTTACCCATAAACATATAATTTTATACTTCGTATATTTTTGCAAAAAAAAAATTGAATATATTATTAACTACATTTCAACAACAAACTATAATTTTGGCCCAGGCAATACCCAGGTCGGCTACAATTATTAAATACGTTTTTGTTTATTTTTCATTATGTGTATTTTGTTTAGTGAGAAATATATAGAATGACAAAACAGAGCCCGAACATACATCTCATTAGCCGAAGAACAAGGCTATAATTAATGGTTTTCGAGGTTATAAGATCCCCAAAAAATTGCTCAAATTTTTACACGGTGTCCCCCCAAAGACGGTTTCCAATCAACTTGTCTGGGTTCGAAAGGTCATAAAAAGGTCTATGGATAACAAAAAAGACAATTGTACCCTTTTTGACCTGAAATCCTTTAAAGAGAAAATATAACAAGTTTTTCTACGCTAAAAACGATCATGGGTCACCCTAAAGTTTATTAAAAGCAAGTGAATGGAATTTGGGGAGTAAACGAAAACGGAGCTCCACAAGGCCCACCAAGAGTTGAAAACAAAGGTTAAGAGGGACTATAACAAGTTTTCAAAGGCCGAAACCGACCGTGGGGAGTCCTGTTGTGGTCCATAACATTTGCTATAAATATAGGGCGAAAATAAAACGGAACCCTGAATAGCCCCTCCGAAGATCTCAAATGAAGGCTATAGTAGAAAATCCCTCCGTGATACATTTATTATTTTTAGTACAATGACTGCTACAAGTATCAAATGGTATAGTTCGTTTGTTTATAGCTTGGAAGATTATACGAATGGCTATAGCTTTTCAATTAGCTATTCTTGCATTAATTGATACTTTAATTTTATTGATTAGCGTACCTGTTATTCACATATGGTCAAAAAATGAACCCAAATCACGAAATTTAGGGTGAAAACCTTTATATATGAGGGATGAGAGCAAGTTTTTAGTAGGTGTCAAAAAAAGTTGTTTTTCCCTTCTTCCGATAAGGCAATGGTAAGGATAATAACAAGTTTTCAGAGGTTGAAACTGATCAGGGGGGTCTTGTTGTGATCCATAGCACTTAGTAAAAGTATAGCACGAAAATAAGACAGAGCTCGGGACCGCCCTTCCGGATGCCTTAAACGAAGGCTATTATTCACTAGTTTTTTAGATTTCGGGGTTCCAAAAAAAAATTTCGAAAACTTTACAGGGTTCTTGTATGGTTAAAATATAAATCTAGACCAGACGATCCAGGGTGAAAAAGCCAATAGAGGGTGGTAACAAGTTTTTAGACGGTTCTCGAAAAAAGTTGTTTTCCCCTTCTCCGGGAAAGGTTATAGGAGAGATGATAATATATTTTTAAAGGCTGAAACCGATTTTGGAGAGTCATGTGGCAGTCCGTAGCACTTGGTAAAAAAAAAAACAAGAAGAAAATAAAACAGGGTTCAAAATAGCCCATCCGGATACCTCAAATGAAGGTTTGTTCACAATTTTTTGAGATCTGGAGGTTTAGGAAAAAAAATTGCCACAAACTTTATAAGGTATCTGCAAGGTAAAAAAAATGCCCCTTTCATTCGATTAAAATGAGAGACACTGGCCTAACAAAATATGAGAAAATAAATAAAAGGAGAAGTTGAACCATATGCTGATACAGTCATATACCCAAAAGAAAGAAAAAATCAAAAGTATGACACTTGACAGTTGACACAACGGCGCTTTAATTTTCCACCGGCTTTAAAGTGATATCATCCACAAGTTCAATATTCTGCAAAATTCAGAACTCCTTACGAACACATATCTATTTTATAGGGTCCCACTTTAAGATTCGACGCTTTCGGATAACAACAAGTTGTAACCCTGTATTTGTATTAACACCTGTTAGATTATAATGGATACTCAATCATCCTCAATTGTCCAAACTTTTTGTTTGGAATTTTCATCACCAACATCTTCTTCAGGTAAACTCCATCATCTTCCCTAATTACAGTAATTAAAATAATGCAATTTCATTAATTTTTAGTTACTTCATTTAATTCCGTTGTATTAAAGCATAATTTAGAGTATAGCTGCTTTCATTTTTTTTTTTTTTAACCGCAAAGTAGCCCTTCAAAATTGAAACTTACTAGTTAAATATTCACACCAAAACTCTATTACTTTTTTTTTCCAAATTAAACAATAATTTTTACAAGTTACAGAAATTCAGATCCTAATGGCATTAATGCACCCACACCAAAAAC
>PYUH01000100.1:770158-829356 GCA_016808085.1 Suaeda aralocaspica
TTTTTTTTTTTTTTTCAATTAAGCTCATATGATCTGAATTTCTGTAACTTGTAAAAATTATTGTTTAATTTGGAAAAAAAAAAAGTAATAGAGTTTTGGTGATTGTATTTTAACTAGTAAGTTCAATTTTGAAGCACTTTGGAGGTTGATATTATCAAATAAATAGAAAACATTAAATGAGGAATTAGCTAGGGATGAGGCTTAGGGAGGTTCATGAATAATAATGGGGAGGTGAGTTTCTCTTTATTTAGGCCTCTATCAGTTCCACTTTTATCTTTTAATATTTTATTTCGGATAAGTTCAGATAAGTTAAAATTAGTGCAAATGCCGATTTATAAGTACTGTTCGATAAATTAAAATAGGTTGAACACTAAGTATTTACAATATATATATAGTTGAGCTCAATTTTGATGAAGCTTTACTGGCTTGTGTCGTAAACGCTTTTGATGTTAGTTGAGCTCAATGGTTGTACTCGAAGAGATTTGGTTTAATTTGGGCCTTACATAGTGAAATGAGTACATTAGTTGACGGAGAAACATACTTGCTGCATATCCATGATAATGAGGCTGAGTTGTTTGATTGATCTTTTTATATTTTTGCTCTTTCGGCATGGGTGATGCTCAATAATTGTTGATGAAATTTACATTCTGTTGATTCCTTTTAACAAAGTGGGATTTGGAATCTTAAAACTTGCTTGTGTTTGCATTTCAGGAAGCATCTACACCTTTGAGTAATTAAAGTGCTCCAAAGAAGGGCAGGATTTTATAAATTGTTCGCGACATGTCTGATCATTTTGTAAAGCCTTCACATGATGAGGATGCAACATCTATGCCACCCTCACAAGCCCAACTGCCCTGTTGGATGTCCCGCTGGATTAATGGAAGTTCTAAGCCAGGACCTACAGCTGACAATTCTTCATCGATAAATTTCAAGCAAGGACACAAGGAAATTAAAGGTTGCTTAGCGCAAAACGATCTGAGCCTCCAATCAGGAAATGGAGTAAGAAAAGGTGGTGGAGACTTGAATACTGCAACTGCTAGTGAAAATTTGACTAATAAGCCGGATGATTTCAAAAATAGAGTTGGTAAATTAAATTTCCCACCTCTCAGTCTGTTTCAAAACAAAGATAAAGCTTCCACAGTTGGGACAGAACTTGATCACGAGCTTGGCAACAATTCCACTGCTCTAACTTTAGGGACAGGTAAAGAGGATGCTTCAAGAGTCTTTAATTCCAGGAGTAGCAAGCAACATGTCATGTCTCAATTATACCACGAACAACAGAAAGGCTTAGCCACATCAAAATCTGGTGCATGTAATAATTCTGATGCTTCAAAGCCTGTTGTGGTCTTTGAAAGGCATTTTTCAAATGATAATTTCACTTGCTTTAGTCAAGATCGTTGCAAGTATCAAAAGTCTTCTTCGGTCTTATTTCATGAAAAAAAGATGGAAAATGATCTTTGTCATGAATCTGGACCAAGTGATGGACTACATTTGCAACATGTTTCGCCCCCCAAGAAAAACAATTTCCAGTCACTCTTCCTAAAAAAGCAACCTCAAAGTGCTCCAGGCCAACCCCTTGATAGAATTCCATGTTCCTTCCGGAATGTAGAGACCATGAGGATTTGTACAATGGTTGACTCAGTGGAAAATTCACCTGGAGATCCTCCCAAAATTTCTCAGAGAGCCCACCACATTCTATTCACCAAAGAAACTTGTGTTAATTTATCGAACAGACATCAGGTGATTGAAGAACCAACTTTAGGTCATCAAGAAGATAAGACATTTGGTGGAACTTTTAGCTCATCTCCCAATGTTGCTTCTCATTCAAGAGGAGTAAGGATCCAACCTCTGTGGACCTCCACTGATAGTGAAGGAAAGGAAACTACAGGTAATCCTTCCACCTGTAAAGCAGATTCTAGGAATGAAGCATCTGCTGAAACTGATGGAGTGCAAGTAGGAGCTCCTAAGAACCTTCTTGTGTTATCGGGTATTTTTCATCTCTCACTAAAGTTTTGACTCTGCTAAGCCATGCCTTAGATTGAATCTTTACATTCTTCAACTGAGGTGCGGAGTTGTACTAGAGCAGTTCCATTAAACTAATTTAGCTTGTTTCTCTTTATTTATCATAGGTATGGAATCGTCCCCATTAACTAAGGTACCCTTTTCTGGTTTTTTGTAAGTTGTAAATTATGGGCTGCCTGGCCAGTTATGCATAAATTCTAGCTAATACATGTGAATTCCTCGTCCTATTAGATCCAAACCAGTTTTCTCTTGATTTTTGGTGATTATTAGCACAAAGTACAATTTTTAACTCAACAATACGCCCTAAACCTAAAAGATGAGGTGGTCTGCATGCATAAAAAATTTGATTCTCGCGGTTGTCCACGATAATCCTCTTCTTCCATTTGCTTCTAGCTAGTGCTTGCTGTTGCAAACCCATTGTCCTACAAGATTATTTAAGGATTTCACTTGAAATAGTTACATTTTGCGTGACAAAAATTGTGATAGTCCCAAGTTATAGAAGTTCATGGATCTGCCTGGCACTTACATGCAGGTTGATACAATGGATGAAAATAGCCCACCAGCTGCTTGTGATTCAAGCACAGAGAAGATTAGAAGCAAACGACCCATCACAGAGATACCTGATATTAATGAAGCCGCCCCTGGGCTACAACCTGCAGTAAGCTCAACAGATGGAAGGGAGCCAGGTACCTCAAGGGTCCATAGTTTGAATGCCAAACAACTCTTTTCATGTCATGACCAGACCTCAAGGTATGACTGCAATGTGAACAAAGAACGTTCTCTTGGCCCGGATACTAGTAACAGATGGATAAAGCGTCTAAAGCTTAGTTCTTCTGATTCACTCGGGGTTGGTACCAAGAGTTCAGATATGGGGGAAGGCTCTTCAAATGAGAAACTTAATACATTCTTCAATAGAATGGTGAAATGCAATAAAGATAGCTTTGACACCAATGTACACAAAGATCATGGTAAAGAACAGACGGCAATAGATCAAACTGTTGAGTCGTTAGGAAATGGCGAATCCTCGTCCATGGGTTCAAAGAAAAGAAAGCAAAGCATGGTCCTCGGTTGCTCTTGGATTCAAAGATGGTGTCAACGTGACACTGTCTCCTCACCAAGTAATCCTGAACCTCTTGAAATTTGTGAGCCCCGCAGCTTGAAGAGTGGGGAGGATGGTCTTGTAAAGAAGCAGTTCCCAAGTATTGCTGCCATGGCTATGATGGGCAAAGCCATGCATGGAATTCCTACATGCGAGTTCAAGAAAAGAGGGCCCGTTGTGGTTTGGAATACCAAGGAGTTCTGAGATACATCTGCTATAAACTATCAAGATGTAACTCGGTGGGAGATGCTTGTAGTTTCAAGATATGTGAGAGCTGTGATCTATCATAAATTTATTTCTTAGTCTCACAAGTTCAAGGGACGAGGTTATATTTAGGGGCTAATAGCTTATTATATTTTCCACAATGGGTTTCTTCATAATCGGTTGAACGTCCTGTAGAAGTGCTTTTCCCCCCTTCTAATTGTGCCCAGGTGGTGACAGGACTTCTATTTGAGATTCTTGAATATGTTGCTAAAGCAATGATGCATCTTTCCTAGATGTCAGGTATGGGTATTACATAGTATTTGCATATAAATTGGTACTTTGGCTGTTGAGTGGGGCATCTACCACTTGATTCTACACGTCCAAACAGGTTATGTCCAGATAACTCAGTGTTTCTGCTGTAGTTTAATATGGGCAGTTATCAACCAATTGCTCCTATTTGATCATGTGATTTCTATTTTTGATATATTGAGTTTATGGCGCTTTCATTCTGATTTTATTGATTACTAGTCTGAGTGAGCTGCATCAAGCCATCATTAAAATTTCTAGGATTACTCAGATGATTATTGCCGATTTCTTCAAGGGGGAGACAGCAGCTGTGAAACTCTTTCTTGGGCATGAATCTACATATTTGTATCGTGAATTTTAAAAATCCCTGAGCTTATATGTCATGATGGATGAGGGTCGTAACTGTATTAGAACTGTTTCCACGTGAAAGCATCTGGCTTTGGAAACCCTTAAACCAGAAATGAGACACTTACACCCTTGAAATCAGATGTAAAATGGAATTTATCCTAAATGGCAGCCGCATCTGTCATGTGAACAATGTGGTAGACTATTAAGTCTTAGAAATTGTAGTGAAGTCCATCAGGGTTGTACAAGTCTAGAGTTTTTGCGTCACTTGTATTAAATACTATCCAAATGTTACCAATACTTTAACTAATGGCTTTGAGGCTCAGGCACTTCTCCTCTTTGGGAGAAACCTCAAAGAAGACGGACCAATGGTCTTTTCATCATTTAGGACTGTCCAGATTTCCAGAACATATATAAAAGTTTAATTTAGGGTGTAGGCTCTGGAGAAGCTGCTAGTTGTTTCTTTTCTTTTCAGAGGCTGCAAACTTGAGATTTTGAGGTGTTATGGACCTTGAATCCTTGATAAGAAAATGCAAAGGGAACATTGGAGATCGATTGGGGTTGCCTTTCTCCTTAATTTTCATTGGAATGTTCCCTTGTTTAAAGGATTCTAGGGGTGTAAACGCTAACCTGAGATAAGCTTTGAGAATTCACTTGGCTCTTTTTCTTTGTAAATTAGTGGAATTTGACCCACATTGTTGCAGCGTAACTTGTGAAGATATTCCTAGTGAGACCCACCTAGGAGGCTAAACACCATCCTGAAGGCTGTAAATTGAAAATTCATGAGAAAAACTTGTGGGTTGGCGAGGCTTTAGGACCAAAAAGGTGTATGCCAAAACTTGTAACTCTTGGTTCAGTCATTCTCAATGTTAGTATCACGCAGGATTCATGATTGTAAGGAGCCCAAGCTCAAACATTCTCTGATGATGTGTTTTAGGTCCTTGGGGTTGCTAGCGGCTAGCCTGCTAGGTTCTCCTGAGCCCTTGGATTTCATAAAGATATTGTCAAGAATGTTGTTAACCCATTCCAAGGGCTAGTGTCCCAAGTAGGCTCTTCTATCTAAGGCTACAATGACATCCCAAATATTCCTGAGACCCATTGCAAAGGTTATAACTCACATGTGTCACACTGAGGCCTCCTGAGCTTTCTGTAGACCTGAATTGGATGCTGGGGAAACCTTGAAGGGTTCAATACTCATTATCATAACCAATCCACACTTTGCTGTCTAATCCAAGTTCCGAAGATCAAGTAGACTCTTTAGTAGCTGAATTTGGAATCCACAATAGACAAAGTCTATCTGTATCAGGATTTAGTTTTACATTTTTTAGGGTCAGAACATTATTGACCGGATAAACGGGGCATAGATTAGTCTAGTTTTATAAACGTGATATCAATTTCATCTGTATCTGACAACAGTCATCTTCACAATAGCCCCTTTGACCCCGGCGCAAGCACATATTAAAAATTAAAAATATTTATATTGGTTATTGGTTAGAAACCATGGCTCCATTTTCTATGTGACATCTAGTTTGTTGTAAAACTGATTCAAAGAACCCTACACTGATCCTTGAGTCCATACAGGGTGAAGCAACTTATATGATTATAAAACTGATTCAAGATTAGTGTATCTATCACTCTATTCTAGTCATCAACTAGAAAACTGAATTCCCTGTTTGTCTCTGTCATTACCATGACCTGCTTAAGAATGTCAGCTTCGTAGTGGATGACTGGCTAATCCATTTTCAAGATCATTTTGTCTTCTTCGGAAAACTTTGTGCCAAAGAATTGCTCTGCTGTTTCTCATCAATAAGGTTGTTCATATTTTCTTTCGCCAAAGTTGTAGTCCTACAAAAGCATTGAATGGTCTGAGTTATTGGTGTTGAGACTTGATGGCTGTTAAATCTTCAAAGGAGCGGAGGGGGTGGGAGGGGGGATTACGTAACTTACTTCAGTTTAGAAACAGTTAGTTATTTTCTAGCAGATGGGTCATATCACCTTTCCTTACAGTACGTACTGGCTTTTCTGTTGTCCTGTCTATTACAGCTACTGCAGCAACTCTGTTTTCTGACAGGACTAACAATGCCTCTGAAAGATTTTGGGTTTTTTATACTTAATAAGCAGAGTTTTTCTTCTGAAATTTGTGAGAGAGATTAGCAATTTACATAACTTAGCAATTTTGGTTGTTATCTTTGAATTTGTTAGCACCGATATTTTGACTAGGATATGTTAGCGATGCTGTCGAACCAATCCTGTCCACGTGATTGTAGAAGGAACTTGACTACTGCATTCTGCTATGATACAGGAGAATATGAGTTTCTCGCAGTTCCAGTGTGAATTGATTTCATAATACCTTTTTTTTGTCTAAAACTACCTGTGTGATGAAAAAGATAACTTGGTCCTTGGCTTGTTCTATGACTGGCAGAACAAGGAGCCAATGCTGAACAATGAAAGCTCTCGTTATCAACAAACTCAGCTGTCAAACTTATCTATGGAACTCGGATGTTCTCTTTGTCTATATTATTGAAGTGTATTAACCAGGTGATTGCCTGATGTCAGGCAAGGATGAAACTGGTATGCTATTAAGGTAGGCTTGAAGGGCAGATACAGAGTCTTTTGAACCAATCTCCATTGTTATCTTTCTCTGTTTCTCAGTAAGGGAGAAAATGATGGATAAGTTGCTGCAAATTTGGAACTTGGATGATCCATATTCTACATCATAGGTTTCTAGGTTTATATTCCTTTAAAATTTCAATGTCTGCCACATAGCAATGAAATCATCACATCAGAAATAAGTTTTAGTCCATAAATGCAGGCATGCAGCTTGTAGAACTAATCTTTGGTTATTTTATCCCATATGTTATAGCAAATATTAGTTGCTTGATGCTTCCTAAAGTTCCTTGTCCTTCGGGTAAAAAAAAAACAAAATTATACTTGTATCCTTTTTTAGGGGTGGTTATGATATTAATTCATAAGACACAACACGTTAATATCTCGAGCCGAGCACAATTTCATTCAACCTTAATTGAGTAGAGCTTTAACCAAGTTTTATCGGTTAATTTTGATATGGTCTCGGCTATTACCCTTTTTCCTTTGTGTTTTCAACTTACTCTAATTGAATAATGATCTACTTATATTACTATATTTGACTAAAATTTGTAATAAAACATCTATTTCAATATTACGATCTAAAACTAAATAAACAGAGCTTCTCATGAGTTTTGAGTTACTCAACTTGACTCATTAATATCTCGAGTCAAGTATGAGTTCGAGTCAAACTAAGCTTTAACGAAGTGTCGACTGAGTCGATTCCAAGTAAATCATGAGTTATCGTCTACCCGTCCCTTACTTTCTAGGATATTTTTTTTTTTTTTGGTAGATTTATCAATTTATTTAACCGACTAGCCTTAGCACACAGATAATTTTGTAGTAGAATACTAGGTAAACAAGATAAACGTTATATCTTAATCTTATTGCTATAAATAACGGGATACATAATTAGGAGAGGTTAATATCTTTATAAATCATAACTTTGCATCATATATCTCAACCTAAAAAAATTTCAAAAAAAAAAAAAAAAGTTCGATCAGAGAGCATGTCGAAGGCAGAAAGTCCCGATTTTAAGAGCCTTGAACGAAATTACGTTGGCGACAGATACAGTTAATTGCGCAGGCAAAGGATTTTGCGCGGGAACAGTTGGCGGTTCAATATACCACTTTGCCAAGGGCTTCCGCAATGGTGGTACTGGTACAAATACAATCACCTCAAAACTAGCAAGCAGCACCACTGCTGCACGCGTTCACGGCCCGCGTGTTGGTGGAGTTGCTGCGCTTTTTCCATTGGTTATAGGCGTTTTGCAGTATGCCTTATACCGACTTCGAGGCAGGGAGGCTGATGATCTTCGTACTGAAACCGCCACGTTTGCAGCTAGCGGAGCTGTCATGTGGTTATCACTTGCAACAAGGCCAACAAATATTACATTCCATCCCCTTAAAATCAAACTTGTCCTTCTAGCTGAAAGTCTAGGCGAGCAGCTTCAAAAACCTCAGCAACTTCCCAAAAAGATTCAGACATAGGATACCCTTCCCATTGAAGTAGTACTGCGCTTGTGCCTTATCGCGATTTTTGGCCACCCTCCTGTTTAGTATAGTCGCAGGTTGCACCATCACCCCAGCAGGCTGCTGCTGAAACCAAGGTGGAATTTGAGCCACAGCTGGTTTTGCATCCTGATGTATCCACAGACCACAGTATCCATAATTCTTGATTTCCACAAGCATTGTCTTTGCTTCCGTACTTACTTCGATAGCATTTCATGTTATAGCCATGCATTCCACATGACCACATGAGAAAGTGTCTATAAATTGTTGGCATGAATGCATAAAGGGTTAACACATCAATGAGAAGCGTGAATCTTAAAATTGAATTCATAAAGTGTACTGCTTTTATTGATGTATAAACAAATTTATGATACAACATTTCTGCCAGTGATTAACTCTGTAGCCAGACAGAGATAATGCTGTTGTATCACATAACAGTAGTACTATAATGAAATTGGTGGCAAAATCAGCTTAATTTTGTTGCTAATTTATTCTTTTCACTTCTCTTTGTAATTTGTACACATAACTATGTTCGCCTCTAGACCTCTAGTTGTACGTACAACAATAGATGATCCCTGGCAGCTCGTTCTGTGTATTCCTCTTGTATTAGCCAATTTGTCAATACGTCTTTTAAAGGTTCTAAATGCTTATCTCCTTTGGCATTGCCTTTTCATCAGTAAAGATGTTTGACAGTCGAATTTGGCGTTGAGATGATTATATGACAGTGCCATTTTCAATTGTTGCCTTTTCCACTATCACTGTGATTCCTGATCGTATATAAAACCCTTGCTCGGGTCTCTCAGCTTCCACAACACCCTATGAAAAAAAAAAGAGAGTTACGTTTCATTCATTATAGCATATTATACGGAAAAAAAGAAAAGAAGAAAAGGCAAGCAAAAACAGTAGGGCCAGGTCAGGATTGCTCACATCTTTGTTGGTAATGACCACGTCCCTACCGATCTTAGCATTCTTGTCAATGATACAATTCCTAATACAAAAGGGAAAGAGTCGCTTACAAACGCTAAGGAGATTAGAAATATGTTTGATTAAGCTCAATATATGTTGAGCCAATTGAGTAGGGTGAATACCTGATTTTTGTATTTTGCCCAATCCCAATAGGTACCTTACCCCCTGCTAAAAGAGATGCAATTTCAGATTCAGTTTGGTAGAAGTCTGCACCCATCATCAAGGTATCCTGGAAACCCAAAGGAATAGCTAGTCAGAATTTGTTGTTACAACTAAGCATGAAAACAAAAGGAAGAAAAATAGATGCTACCTCACAAATTAATAGTAAACAGGAAGAGAGCCTTCTAGGTTACCTTAAGATCTACACCAGAGTCCAAACGTGACCTCTCTCCCACGATAGAGTGTTCAACTGTACATTCTCGCAGAAAACATCCATGTGAAATGATGGCATCCTTGATCTGCATGACCCCAATGAAGACATTAGTTCACTTTTTACTATTGTATTTCTATAAAACAGAAAGGAGTCAGTACTCAGTAGAGCATACCTTGCACTTATCCATCTTTGTTGGTGGCAGAAACCGAGGGGATGTGTAGAAGGGCGTCTTCGGGTCATAAAATTCAAATCTTGGCACCTATATCAAGAAAATTAAGATTGTATTGTTCACTAAATTCATCTCAAAGTCTATGCAGATACGTTTTGTAGATGACAGATTAAACTGTAGGGTAAGGAGCCAACCTCATCAGTGAGGGCCAAATTAGCATCAAAGAAAGTTTTCAGGGTTCCGATATCCTCCCAGTAGTCTCTGAACAGATATGCCTGTTAAGATATGAAAAACCACTTCATGATGTCTGACATAATGGAGGAATTGCGAATGGAGATGTGATAGACATGAGTATATCCCATTACTTTAATTTCACGATGAGCTTGGATCAAAGGAAATTATTTTTGACTGAAATTTACTATCGATTCAATATGATGTTAAGGTAATTAGGATCCCCTTTACGAACCATATAGACAGAAATGAATGAACTAGTTTTCCTGCATACTGATTTTCGTCTCAACCAAACACAACTTTGAGATAGTATTTGATAATATACCTGAATGTTTTGCTCCTTCACAGAAGCAGGTAGGATTTCAAATCCAAAGTCATTGGATTTTGGGTATGTCTCTGTCAGGAGCTTAAGCAGGACATTTGTCTTAAACACATAAACTCCCATTGATGCAATGTAAGGATTTTTCAATGCATCTTCACGAGATAATCCCAGGATTTGAGTGTCCACTTGCTGCAGCAAACCAGACATGAAAAAGACGTAGTTTTAAGCATTCATCCATTTTGGTTTTCCAGGCAAAGAGATAAAATCATTAAAAGTATTTCATTGCAATTCCTTGCAGCCTTGCTACACAATTTTATCGGTTGATAGAGAGCCGCAAAGAGTGATACAAAGTAAGGACATTTCAACATCTATAAAGTCTACGCTTCCAAAGCAGGTAACATCATATATGTTAAATATCAAATAAATTCTACTTCTAAGACATGGATTGGTTTTACAAATAAGATGGTTGAGTCACTATTATGTACACTTCGGAGAGCTCAAAACTTCTAAAATTTCCTTTGTGCAACTGAATGCCTACCATATAGCCTACATATAACAAATTTGAGTGTTATACATATGACACAGGCGAAAAGGTTTTTCATAGTTTTAGGTCTCTTGTTAACAATACTGAGTTTATTGCCACATACAAACACAAAAATTGAAGAATATCTTAAACATGACAAGGCACATCATAAAAAAAATCTAACCATTGCTTCCAAATCAGGCCCTCTTGGTTTCTCCCAAAATTGGACTATTCGGCCTCTGCTGTCTATCTTCATCAATCCGTATTCAGATGCACGGCTAGGAAACACAACAAAGTTGAAGCCAAATATAAAAATGAGAAATTTTGATAACATTACGAAGAAATGGAAGATTCTAATCAGTAAAAAAAGATAGTAGTATGGCATACTTCTCCCCAACAGGAATAGAAGAAACTGTGATATCGGAGTTTCTATCAATGTGATTCTGCAATTTTTGAAGAGAAAAGGTAGTTAAGCTAATGTTATGATGATCAAATTCAACACAAACTATTTCAATACCTGCACAAGATCCATATAGTCCATTCTATATAGCTGATCACCGGATAATATCAGAATATTTTCGATTTCCTTGTTCCTTGCATCCTATAGGTAAAATATCAAAGACATTAGGCACGTGTTAGCTTTCCATAGCTTCATATATCTGAACTTATAGGTTTTGGATTGTGTGCAAAACTCAAAAAATCATCAATTTTACCTCAAACAACCATAAAAATTGTCTGACAGCATCAGCTGTTCCTTGGAACCAATTTTTACCAGATTCTCCTTGTGTTTGAGTAGCTGCCAAAACCTGTATACCAAAGGTGAAAGAACATAATTAATAGTGAATGATCAAAGTTGCAAATTGACTTTAACACAGATGGACAAAGAAATAATTGCATAATCATATGTTAAATTTAACCACTCCTATTTTACTAACAGCAAATACTCGTTCAAAGTAATTCAAAATTCATGATCTGCTCTAGCAATTTCATATATTGGACCAAAAGTTTTACCTCCACAAATCCATCCCCAAAGTTGATACCGTTCCCATGATAAGTGCGGTAAATGTGGCGATTAAGGGAGGCTGAATTAAATTGAGTTAATATGAATATCTTGTTGATACCGCTGTTGATACAGTTGCTCATTGGAATATCAATAAGCCTATAGCACCCTCCAACAGGAACCTGTCATCATACAATACTTGTTCATTCACATAATCATTATACTTTTATTTAATTACTATATTATCAAACATGATGGGTTCTACATGTTGTCATATTATATTGATATACATAAAAGTATAAAACTTGTAACATTTCTTATATACAATAATTGTGAAGATGTGGATGAAGGGAGACCGGAGTTGGATGGACAACTAGTGTAACACACATGACAACATTTTTGGTTAATGTAGCCGACCCCATCTATAGGATAAGCACGTTGATTGATTGACTGATTCATAATTTCTATGCAACTCAAACATCAAGCTGTTCGAAATTCTATGCGTTGTGAAAACAAATTCATTCCACAATCTATGTTTAATCTTTTTGGTATGAATTCAAAATGTATTTGATTACTTACAGCAGGTGTTGCTGTTCTGCTAGTAAGAGGATGTAGCTGAGTTCCTGCACCACCTCCTAGTATAACTGCCGCCACTTTTTTAGGCTCAGCTCTTTGCCTTTCATACACTGGTGTTTCTTTAATCTGCAATACAGTACAAAAAAAACACAATAAAATCAATATATCCTTCGTACACCAAAATAACATAACATAAATCAAATCAACTTTTCAAACACCCACAAAAAGAATTTTACCCCTGTAACAATCTAATTGATATCAAATCGGTGCAACTAAATTGTTATTGACGTAGTTAAAAAAAAAACAGTGAACTTACTATTGTGTCAGTGGCATTATGTGATGTCAACACATTAACAGCAACTCCAGGTATAAACTTTCTGCTACTTTGATCAGTCTTCAAATTCTTTGAAAACTGATTAATCAACACATTATTGTTTAAACTCCCTCTAATTTTCTCCCCTAAAAATCCACTTTCAACATCTCTTTTCCCAGCTAATTTAAGATTAGTATTTGCTCCAAGTGTTGCACAATAAGAATCCATTGATGAAGATTGAAGAATTCCAAGGAATTTTCAGGAAATCAAGTAAAGTAGCTTTAGCAGCTCCAATCTAAGCAACAAAAGCAAAGCAATTTAATCAAATAATTAAGTACAGTACAATATTTTCAAAATTAAAGCAGTGTATTAGTTATAGTACTACTAATATCATAATTAAATTAAATAAATAAATACCATTAACAAAGTAAACCCACCAAAAGAAGCAACATTATAACCAACAGAAATTACTGAAAATGAATTTTTTTTTTTTAGAGGGAAAGTTCAAACCTTTTCAAATAAGAGAAGATACCCAGAATCTCAAAATGAAAATTTTGATGGTAAAAAATCACCTAAAATCTCAAAATGATAAGAAGATAAAATAAAAGTGCTAACTTTTTTACTTACTAAGTTATGAATTGGTGATGATAATAATAATGAAAGCGGAAGAAACAACGTAAGATGGGAATTTGGGAGACTAAATAAATAGGCAAAGAAGCATGAATAATAGTGAAATGTTAAGAAAAAATAAAGTAAAATAAAAATTAAAAATATGTTGGCTTGTGAGCCCCCTTTTTTCACGAGAAGCCTTTCTTATGATAATTTTCTTGAAAAACTACAAAAAATAAAAATAAAATCCTTCTTCAAATTTCTATCTTAAAATGATTTTACTTATACATTGAGAAATTGTGAATGAAATCTGTTTTCATTTTGGTCACTTTATATAATATATATAGCTCACAAATGTGTTTAAAAGTAATTTTATTTTTAGTTAGCAAATTGTGATTAGTGTCTCATGAAGAAGATGACGATGACATCATTGTTTTCCGTGTATTGTAGGCTGCTCGAAGCCTCCAAATCCAATTTATTAGTCACTCTAATATCCAAACACCTGTCTATTTTCAGAGACTATCAGACATTTCAGTCATTTTGATTGATAACTGTGATTTAGATCTTTATTTTGTGGCTAAATTAAGTGGAAGTACAAAGGTTTCAACTTCATTCTAACAGAGAAAAGATAACTTTGGTTTATAACTTTACATACTGCATGTTTATAAGTTGATCACATTCTTTATGTTTACTCTGTATGAAGTTATGAACTATGAAAATTTGGCAATTATTTATGTACACAATGGGGAGTAAACATCTACCTACGACAAATTCAATGCGCTAGTTTTCATAACACATAATTTAAATTCGAAAACATCCGTAAGCAATTCGGTATGCTATGGTTAAAATATTTACTACTCCGTACATATTTTATATAATTTTATTAACACTAACACTTACAGTAACAAAAATAGAAAGAAATAAGCATTGTTGTACAATAGTTGATTAAAGATTCAAAGAGTAGTTAAACTCTTCTGGCATTTTGCACAGTACTGAGGTACTAAACAACATACTTTGCTCCTGTGTTAGTAAATTGTGTTCAATTAATACATTCCAATTATTCCTCTTGTCCCTTTTAAAAGCTATTAATGCCTTGTTGCCTTGACGGTATTTGTTCTGATTTTTATTGAATGTAAGACACGGCATTATCCTCAACTCAATTGGTGTATAAGAAAATTGGGTATGTATTGGATCAATCTAATGAGTCAATGACTAGTGGCTAGTGATTATAGAGAAGATTTTGATGGGTTAACTAATTAAAGAGGTGAAGTGACCATAGTATAAAAAAAAAGAGGTGACGTAACAATTGAAGTGTTATTTTTGTCAACTTTTCCACCGTACTTTTACTACTTCTGTATCATATTGTTGCAACGATTTGACATTTAATACGGAAGTAGTACTTAGTTTGTTAAAAGGGTAAAGGTGAAAATGATCAATATATGATACATCATTGTTTTCAAGAAAAAAAACTAACATTTTCCTCCGTGTGAAGAGCTTAGACAATGTGACATTTATTTAAAAGCAAACAAACAAAATTGGTTATTTTGACCTAGCTTTAAACTTTTGAACAAAATGTGTATGTAATTTTTTTATTTGTTTAAAATTCAATGCATTGTGATAGATATACATAAATCAAATAACAATTGTTTGACATGAGGACTTTGAGGAGTTTCAGCAATAAGCATAGGAATAAGTTTTTTTTTTTTTTTTTTAACATTAACATACAATAGAGCTTTGATCAAATAAGAAACAATATACTGAGTTACTGAGCATGGAATATAAAGCAAGCATCAAAATTGGATCATACTATTATGGCAGTAACAAAACTGCCAAAAGTGTGTATTTGAAGAGTTGAGTAAACTACAAAGGTCGGAGTTTAACTTAGAGCGCCAGTGATTTTCAGCAAGACATCAAATATCTTTCCGACCGCACACGTGTCAAAAGGTCAACGGTTTCATGAAATCCCCTACTTCAACAGTCATCAGTCACGTCAAGTACACCAGGGCCCATCTGGGTATTTACAAAAGTGGGCCCAACATACATCAAAGCCCATAAGTAAAGGCCGTAGAATTAAAGAGTTAAGTAGGCCCACACATTACCACGTTTAATGGAAGTCCAATATCCCAAAATGCATATGCTAAGTGGTCACATAAAAAGGAACAAAGCAAGTCCTAACAAAAATTGCCATGATAAATCACGTGTTAGGCTTCCTATTATTAGTCATATACTCATATATTGTAGCCTTGTAGGAATGCTCGCATAAACGGCAAGAATTGATATATCTCAAAATGCACCGATTGATAACTTTGATACCTAATCACCTTGTCTTTTTGATAACTTTGTTACCTAATAACCTTGTCATGTTTCATATAACTTTGTTACCTAATAACCTTGTCATGTTTCATGTAACCCATGTTTCATGTTTCATGCAATTCATGACTTGAATTTGGAAAATATAATTTATTTTCGAATTCAAAAAAAAAATTAAAGCTTTTTATCAATTTGTCCATCTAAATCCTAGATGTTTTATAGCACCAAAGAAGATCGAAAGTAACTGACAAATTAGAGCCTATTTACTTCACCTTAAAATCCATTAACTTCAATTCAACTCCGTTCGGTTCAATTCAAAAAACTTCAGTTCAGCTCAACTCCAATCGGGAAAGCTTGTGAAAGGTTAAAATTGATAAGAGAGGAGAGAAAGCTTAATCAGGTAATAAGCTATGAGAGGATTTTTTGACAGAAATAAAGTTTTGTCATGTGACAAATAAATTACAATGTTGCAGCTTGAGAAAAGAGACATTTCAGTTTAAAGAAGGGTCTATTAACACGGAGTAATTTTATCATTACAACTTTACAACATAAATGGAGAACAAAAGACCATGAAGTTAGTATAATTCTAAAGGGTTATTTACTTCAACTGAAAACGACTAAAATCAAATGAACTAAACTAATTAGAGCTAAACTAATAATATAGCATTATAAAATTAAATATTTGAAATAAATTAATTAGTGTTATGAAAATAGGGTTTTAGTAGAAAGTATTTGTGGGGAGAAGAATTGATCTGTTTTCTTATTCAGTACCAAATATATATATACAAGTATAAACTAGGGTTTCCTGTAGAATAAACCCTAGTATCCAGAACATTCTAGATCATACCTAAGGGGTATAATGGACATCCATAAAATAATAATATTTTATAACACTCCCCCTTGGATGTCCATTATAAAGCAAATATACATCATTTTATAATGCGCATGTGCAATGCTGCCTCATTAAAAACCTTAACAGGAAAACCCAGTGGGAAAAACCATAGCTAAGGGAAAAAGAGTACAGCGCGCATTGACTCCCCCTCATGATATCATCCGTTGAGATCCTTGAGATGACGCAACCCGATTTGATGAACTAATTTCTGTGAATTGTAGCAGTAGGAAGCGCCTTGGTAAATAGATCTGCTAATTTTCACTTAAACGATCTGTTGGACAATAATCTCACCATTCTTCGAGGTCATGGGTGAAGAAAAACTTTGCGACATTGCTTCGTCCTGTCACCTTTAATGTTCCCTTCCTTGAGTTGTGCAATACAGGCTGCATTGTCTTCATATAATGTAGTCGGAGCTTTTTTTTCCACATAAACGACCACAATCTTCTGTATGTTGCTGAATTAGAGACCTTAGCCCTACACATTCTCGACTAGCCTCATGAATTGCTAAAATTTCTGCATGATAGAAGAGTAGCACAATGGTTTGTTTCATGGAACGCCAAGAGATTGCGGTACCACCATATGTAATACATATCCAGTTTGTGACGAGCAACATGAGGATCTGATAAATATCCTGCATCTGCAAAACCAACTAATTCTTCTTGGAGGTGTTAGAAAAGAACAAACCTTTATCTTTCGTACTTGTAGATAGCGAAATATATGCTTAACCCCATTCCAATGCCTTCGGGTAGGACATGAGCTAAACCTTGCTAATAGATTGATAGAGATGATAGTCGGGTCTTGTATGACTAGCAAGGTACATCAATGCTCCTATTGCACTTAGATATGGTACTTCAGGACCAAGAATCTCTTCATCATTTTCCCAGGGCGAAAAGGATCTTTATCAACATCTATTGATCTTACAACCATTGGGCTAGTTAACGGATGTGCTTTATCCATATAAATCTTCTGACACCTTCTCTGTGTATGTAGTTTTGATCACAGGATTCCTTCTTTTAGGTGCTCAATTTGTAGCCCTAAACAAATTTTTGTCTTACCAAGATCTTTCATTTCAAACTCTTTTTTCAAGTATTCCACTGTTATTGGAATCTCTTCTGGAGTTCCATATGATTCAAATCACAACATAGACGCAATAATCACAAAACCTGACCCGAATTTCTTTATGAAAATACAAGGGCTAATAGGGTCATTTCTATAATCTTCTTTCAACAAGTATTCACTAAGGCGATTGACCACATACGCCCTGATGGTTTCAATCCATAAAGGGATCTATTTAACTTAATACATGTGTTTCTCGAGAACGCGAACCAGTTGCTTCAGGCAACTTGAAACCTTCCGGGAGTTTCATGTATATATCACTATCAAGTGGGCCGTATAAGTAAGCTGTTACAACATCCATAGTCGTAAATCAAGTCCATGTCTACTGCCAGACTAATTAGAATCTGAAAGTAGTTGCATCCACCACAGGAGAATATGTCTCCTCAAAATCAATACCAGGTCTTTGTGAGAATCCTTGTGCAACTAAACGTGCTTTGTGTCTCACAATTTCACCCTTTTCATTTCTTTTCCGCACAAAGACCCATTTATATCCACTGTTTTACACCTTCGGTATACGAACTACTGACCCAAATACTTCTCTCTTTGCAAGTGATTTCAATTATGCATCAATTGCTTCTTTCCATTTGGCCATCATCTCTTTCCTACATTCTTCAATGGACTTAGGCTCATGATCCTCTTTTCATTCATAACATCAAGTGCTACTTATATGCAAACACATCATCGACGTCGATTTCATTTCGGTTCCAAGTATTCTAGACATGACATATGTTGAGATCTCTTCATTTTCAGTACCTGAGGTTCTTCTAGAACACTATCATTTGTCATGTCTATGGTCTCTTCTGGAGATCCTTCACTTATTGCTTCCTCAATCTGGCCATACTTATCATTGCTCCTTTTCTTTTCCGAGAGTCTTATCTTTGGAACCTACTGGTCTACCACGCTTCAGGCGTCCTTAGACTCATGAGATTGTCCTTCAGGGACATCAATCTTGATAGGAGCATTTACAGCTGGTATATGTGACTTAGTTTACTCTATTTAGGTCAGTAAATGCGTCTGGCAATGATTTGCTAAGCTTGTAAATTAATTATCTTTTGGACTTCCAATTCACATTGTTTAGTGCGAGGATCAAGGTGGTTTAATGATGATTCATTCCAACTAATTTCACTTTCCAGCTGCTTGTTCTCTCCCCCTAATGCTGGAACCAACTCGTTAAAGTGAAATCTGCAAAACGAGCAGTAAATAGATCACCTGTTAATGGGCTCTAGGTATCTAATTATTGATGGGATTCAAACCCGACATATATGCCCAGCCTCCTTTGAGGACCCATCTTAGAGCGTTGTGGTGGAGCAATTGGAACATACACACACATCCGAAAATTCTTAGATGGGAAATATCTGGTTCCTGACCACAAACCAATTGTGATGGGGAGAATTTATGTTTACTGGTTGGCCTGATGCGAATTAGTGCTGCAGCATGTAAAATAGCATGTCCCCAAGTAGAAATCGGTAGATCCGACTTCATAAGAATGGTCTAGCAATCAACTGAACGTTTAATTAGTGATTCTGCAAGACCATTTTGTGTATGAACATGTGCTACAGGATGTTCAACATTTATTCCAATAGCCATACAATAATCATTAAAAGCCTTTGAGTAAATTCACCAGCATTGTCCAGACGTATATTCTTAATAGGAAAATCTGGAAATTGTGCTCGTAATCTTATCAATTGAGCAAGTAACCTCGCAAACGCCAGGTTGCGGGTTGATAGTAAGGACACATGTGACCATCTAGTCGATGCTAGATTAAAACCATAAAATATCTAAATGGTCCACATGGTGGATGTATTGGTCCACAATGTCTCCTTGTATACGTTCAAGGAAGAAATAGATTCATAATTTATTTCGCTGGTGATGGCCGAATGACAACTTACCTTGGGAGCAACAGCACAGAATAATCATTTTGAAGAATCTGCTGGCTCTTCAAAAGATGTCCATGTGAATTTTCAATTATTTTTCGCATCATTGATGAACCGGGATGGCCTAACCGGTCATGCCAAACTATAAAGCTCTGTAAACTTCTGGTTTCACATAGCATATGTCTCAATAACATTATCTTTGGTAGTACAAGCCAGTGGAGAGTGCAGATAATCTCTCCAAAACCTGCTTAGTGCCTTGGTTATACTCGTAATTTGAAGGAATTCATTATTTCCTTCTCTTATTGTCTTAATTGGTATCCGTTTTGGACGGATATCTTTAAAACTCAAATAATTTCTTTGAGACTTAGGGGAGTAAAAGCATCACAATTTCGAATTTTGTTCCCATAGGCATCAATATAGTTGCTCTTCCGGAGCCTTCAATGATGTTTGCACTACCGGATATATATTCACACTTATATTATTCATCATCAATTGAGAAAAATCTCTTACTTTCTATTATCTCTCACACTTATATTATCTGATTAAGCAATTGATTTTCCAATAATGGGTCGTAGATCTAACAATCCTCATCCATAATTTTCACTTTATGAGTGTGATGTTTTATCTGTTATACAGATTGCGCTATGAATTCCCTACCTTGCTTAAACAGAAGTAGATATAAAAGAACAGGAATGCACCTAAGAAAGGCAACCACAACATCAGATAACAGACTTCATCTACTGTATAATATTTGGCGATAGAATATACTTTGTATGATGCAGCATAGTTGTTGCCACACTGCTCCATGGACATTTTGGGTAAACAAAAACCAATGTAGTAGTGTCCAACTGAGTTTTGCTATACATACTTTTGGATTCAAAGATTCATGTCATCAGGGCACATTTTAAGGGTCAAAAGACAAATTTATGCACTTTATCCTATGTTACAGATCAAGAGAGTCTACTGCAAGAAACACTTTAGCCAAAATAGGAAGACCACAGACAAATCCCCTAAACCAAGAGTGCGCACATAAGGATTTAGGGAAGAATTAATTAAGAAAACCTTAAAGAGCTCACACTTATAAACATTACAAACTACAGAAAGTCTAACTAATATATAGATTTCTTAGATAAAATAGCTCACTAATTCTGACACAGCTAAATACTATTGTATTCAAGACTATCAACTCTTAGTTTAAAACATTGCTCAAATACTATTCTTCAATCCTCAAAAAAAAAATTGCCCTGCCATTTCTAAGACTGTTTCACCTATTCAGAGCCTCCGGCTAATGAAGTTCCCACTTGATGTCACAGGTTTTTTTTTTTTTTTTTTTTTTTTTTTTTTTTTTTTTTTTGGGTAAGTTACTGACTTACAACAACAATGTCTTTAGCAACGCAACTCTTCAGCACTCTCCGTGATTTTAGCTGATTGGGACCAAATTACTGGTTGCCAAGTTGCATCATAGATCTTCTATGATCAGTCAAACCACTACGTCCAAATAAAAAACCATCATAAAGAAACCTTTACCAAAGAAAGACATCAAGCAAATGAGTCCTACTCTATTATACACCTTATCAACACGGGCTCAAACCAAATTATAATCATGACACAAGTGTATCGTAAGATTTGTGTTGAAACATTTAGAGTGTAGCAACAATAACAACAATAAACACAACAACAACAAGTCTTAGCCCAATTAAATTGGGGTAATTAGAGTGTATCAACACAACCAAAATTTATTTTAAATAATTCGACACAACAACATCATAATGACTATTTGCTGCGGTTCTTAAATATCCCAAAGAACCGCAGCAAATGTGTTTTTTTTTTTTTTTTTTTTTTTTTTTTTTTTTTTTTATACTAGTTTTGCGTACAAAAAATAGCATCCGACGAATATATCGCCAACAGGAATAAAGACACTACCAAAAATAAATTCTGATGACAAGAACTACCTCCAACTGCATTATAATCTCCAAAAGAGTGCAAATACGACTTGGTGGTGCAAACAATCAGAGTATAAAGTTATAAACAATACCCAAAAAATTGCAAGAAAGTCATTTCAAATTACATAATATTCACCAACGAAAAGTGTATAAGAAAACATTCTTGGTGAAAGCAACTTAGTGGCACAAAAAAAACTAAATAAAAAAGGAAAAAAGTACCTACCAAAAACAGGTTTTGGTAAGAACACTCACCAACCACCAACATATATTCATCCAGGACCTCGAACTGGGTCATATTCACCGAGGACAGTGTATATATAACAGCTTTTCGTGAAAACAATTGCACAAGCCCTCGGGTTGTCGTCAAGATGACTATATTGTATAAGCAATTAAGCACTGGTGAACATAGTACCCTTGAAACTAAATAATCTCCAACACTGATAGTAGTTACCTTGTATGCTCAGTGATTAGGGTTTCGTGCTGATAACGTGTTATGAAAATAGGGTTTTAGTAGAAAGTATTTGTGGGGAGAAGAATTGATCTGTTTTCTTATTCAGTACCAAATATATATATACAAGTATAAACTAGGGTTTCCTGTAGAATAAACCCTAGTATCCAGAACATTCTAGATCATACCTAAGGGGTATAATGGACATCCATAAAATAATAATATTTTATAACAATTAGCAAAATAATAATTAACAAAATAAATCAAAAGCTAAATTGAATGGAGCTAAACTGGACAAGCCCTATATCACGCTGCCAAATGCCAAAATCAAATAGCCCACTATTCTTAAACAACTAACCTTAAGACCTGTTCACATTTGGGAAGAAAATTAGACTTATGAGAACTAAGCTGAACTAAAATTAAGTTGGAGTAACAGGACCATATTTCTTCACAATTAGCCAAATATTAGAACATCCATAAGAATTTAATAGTTCACAATCAATAAGGGAATCGCATGTTAAGTTTCTTCCAAGCAATTATGATAATAGGCAGAAGCACAGTGCGCTTGGTGCCAATGAACCAGAAGCACAGTGCGCTTGGTGCCAATGAACAATATCAGAGAGCTAACCAAGATTCTTTGAGGCAACAAAAAACATTAGAATACACAGCAGTTTTCTTCCCTATTAAAATATCAAATCTGAAAGAGAAAACATATTGAAGGTTCAACAACAAAAGGCAAACGATTTCTCTAAGGCTAGGAGTTGCTAGGAGTTGTAGTTAAGTACGAAGTATTTTGCCTCAAAGAAATATATAATAAAATGTCAAAATTAACCTAGCAAATGACAAACAAAACTTGCAGGAAGATCCCTACTCAACTCTGCAATCCATAAAACATTATGAAAAACATTAGGCTGCAGCAGTAGGAGGGTTCACTTTTTCATTGGTTGATCTGGTGTAAATCTGCAAGCTAGAATGATGGGCAACCATCTTGATAGAACCCCTGGATACTAGCTCCCGAATGGCCTTCCTTGCAAGAGATCCATTGATCTGAAACGGCAAAATCAAAACAAAGTCGTTGATCAGCTAAAACATTGGCATAAATGACAAAGAGGCTAAACTTCATACTACACTATACCCACACAACGTGCACAGCACATCCAACAATAACCAAATACAAGATTTTAGTTTTTTATGCACAACCAAGCAACTACTGTCAAATAATCCAGAAAGGAAAAAACGACCAATGAATTAACCCAAATTTCATCATTATGCGAAAGACCGACAACATAAACAGAATTATTGCTATGAAGTAAATGGTTGACTTGATTAATTTGGCAGCCGCAATTTTAAAAATGTACAAAGCTCCCAACAATCTATTTCTAAAAACGTACCTATTAATTACAGGCCGTAGACAGTAGACACATGATTCATTAAGAAACTTCAGGCCAAGATATAGGACACACTACTACACTAGTTGAACTAGTGTACAAACAAGAATTTTGCACTAGTATCACGCAACATATAACATGAACACAGGATTGATTTAATCTTCCAATGCTAAATGCAAACATCTTCTACATTTCATGTCATTCCCTATAGACGCCATTAACCTCCAATATTAACAATACTTAAACCAACACCCAATTATCATAATCATAACATTTGCATTCTGCTCCAAAATATCTTTTACTAAAGAGCCTAAAGAACAATTTTACCCGACGCCCTCAGCAGCACTAGTATCATAGTGTATAGTGTCCAATACCAATCTATTTTTAAATATAAACTTAACTATTTTCTACAAAATGGCCACGTCCGACACTTGAACACACTTAATCCGAGTAGCTTTTAATCATACAGAATGTAACATTATATAAACACAATAAATAATTCATAGATTCCACAGCCCAAATTTAATGTGAACACAAAAAACAATTGCACCAAACAAACTATACAAACTTTATCATAATACAACAATTACGAATATAAATCATAACTTTTTCACTTGTTTCTTCTAGATCTCAAAACCCTAATTACATAAAATAAATATCACATATTCAATTCAATTAAATAAATGATAGAAAAAAAAAAGTAAAGAAAGAAGACATACCCTAAAACGCTCAGAAAGAGTGGCAGCAGTAACAACCTTCTGCTTAGCAGCGTCAGAAAGAAGTTTGTCAAAAGTAGCGTTATCAAACAACACCATGTTGTTCACCTTCTCCTTTTGCTTTCCCTTACTCCACTTCTGCAATTTTCACATTCATCTCTATTTGATTAAACCCTAATCTCTATTTAACACTAATTTAATATTATAAATTATGGATTTTTTCATACATAAAATCAGAAAATAAAACAAAATAAAAAATTGACCTTCTTCTTTTGCTTTCCTCCAGATTTGGCTGGCTTCGATGAAGCAGCGGGTGCTTGTGCCTTCTTTGGTGCCTATTATTCAGATCAAATCAAATCAAAAATTAATAATCAGATTATATATTTCACAACATAAAATTAAACGAGTTAAAATTCAAAGAGAAAGATAGAAAGGAAAGAGAGATGATTAGAGTACCATGGTTGGAGATGGAGAGAGGTTGAACTCAGTTGAGAGAGAAGGAGAGAAATAAAAAGGAGGAAATGCGGCACTTCTGGTATTAGGGTTTTAGGTCAATAAATATGTTGCTTTTCTGGTTCTTAGGTTTTTTATGTTTTTTATAACTTTTGTTTTTATGGGCTTTTTAGTCCAAGAGATGTAAGCGGATAAAAGTAAAGCCCACATATTATCGGCCCAATGTTTTTTTTTTAAAACAAATTCGAACATGGTTTGGACACTTGGATGTTTTTTAGTGGGCTTAAACGTGGGCTGAACATAGCTTCATTTCACTTTGTATGGTTAGACTTTTTTTTTGGGCAGAAGGGATTGGGCTTTTTCATAAAAGGAAAATAACTTTGTCCAAAATCAAAAGATAAATCCTTTTCCTTTTAATGAAGTATTCTGTAATTGGTTTTCAATTGAAGGCAGTACAATCAAATAATGAACGATGAATTTTTATGGCAAAATTTTTTTAATAGAAAATCATTTTCACTTTTTCAATATCTGTCAATATATATAGAGTAATAATAACTTCACTTATTTTAAAATATGAACGAGGAATTTTCTATATCAATAACCTCTTCCATTAATATGTAACCACTGAGACCATGTTTACCTCAACTTATTTTTACTTATTTTCAGTAAAATAAGTTCATATCAGCAAAAATAAGTTGCAATCTTTAATAAATACTTAATAATTTCAGCAGAAATAAGTTCAGATCAGCAAAAATAAGTTTAGTTAAGTAAAAATAAGTTGACGAGAACAAGGCCTAAGTCACTAACAAATATCTTTCCACCAAAGTAACTCCTTATACTTGGTTATAGGCTATAAATTTGTCGACTTCACTACATGTAATGCAGCATGTGTCATTTTTTCCACCATGTATATCATCATCATCGACACTGTGATCAACAGTAGTGTAGCCGTGTAGGCGATTACATATATGTGGAAATTTGTCGATTACCGATAGTGATATATGAACTCAAGAGTGCAAGACACATTATAGTGGTTACATAATCACTACATGAACGTTGAGCTGGAAAAAATGCAGTAGATTTGAAGTCTGCCAATTGCATGAGAGTTGTATGTTGGATCCGATTCAATATGGTCATATCCGACGTGAGAAATCACACTTTTTAATACAAACCACTATTTAATTAGGACTTTTTCCTATGCTTGTTTATATCTACTAGGAGAATATTTGTTAACTAAATTTGAAGTATTAATGTATGAGGTCTAATTCACCGACGAGACATAAAGCATAATTCGTGATATGTAAAAGTTATATCCGATAGAAAGGGGAAGTTTGCAACTTTGCATTACTACCCCCTTCACCACTTGCATTTGACTTTGAGATTCAATTATCCAATGGAAAAAAAAAAATGCTACATTGCCATTCACAACTGAGCCATTACAGTGCTTATACTACACACAGATTGTTGTATATATATATGTGAAGTATTATTATTTCTCATATTTTATAGATATAATTTTGAATAACGGTATTATTTGTTGCAGGTACGTACTCCTATCTCCAAATTGAGATTATTTATGCAACGTACATTGTAGTTAATGAACCCTTCTTATCAAGTGAAAAATTTGCTCATTTTCAAAACAATAGACATTAACCTAGAGTAATTGAAGATACTCATCTAAAGATACTATTCTGATCTACATGTTTTTTAAAAATTTCAAAACCCATCATCTGCAATCTGCCATTTCTTTTACCCATATACAAGTGCGGATTTAATATAGGTTTTGAGGATCCAGTTGAATTCAGTAAAATTTCGGAAATTTTCAGAAGTTTATTTTTTTTTTTCGTGAAAAACAAAAAAGTAGAAATGGTTTATATACAAATCACGTGAATGTAGGAATACAAATAGGCGTGTAGCTCATTATCATGACTTAAACCCAAAGACATTAATGTATATTCGAAGATACGAATAATTATAAGTTTTTGAATAAGTTCTAACCCATATGATACAAATCCTACATCCGTCACTGTCTATACAACATCTAATCCAAGGATTCAAGGTGTTCTAAAATCAAAGTAAAACGAACAAAAGCTGTGGGAACTTGTATAAGCCAAAAAAGACGTTTCTTTTGAATCAGCTACATGCTGATTAGAATCAAAATAATTGAATTACCACTTTTTTCCCACCAATTTTTGATAAAATATAGTATCAAGCACAATGCACACGTTGATAAGTTGAGAGCATTTAGCAAAAAATGAACAGTTGCGTCTCCCTTTAATTAGCGAATTGGTCACAGGTCATTTGTCAGATTAACTAAATTATTGATGATCCACGACAATGCTACGTATATGTTTGCTAGATTTTTCTTAGGGTTGTACTATTTTATAGGTCTCCAAAAGTTTCAATCATTCACCAATTTTGTCTGCCAAACCCTTATATGAGGACTACGTTACGAAGCTTCATCTATTCTATGTTTATATTAGATAGGTTAATTATGTAATATAAATAATGAGGAATACTAAAAATTTACTCGTATAATTAAATAATTTTGAGCTGACTGTTACTAGTTGTAACTTTATTTCGCCACAATATATTTGGTGCATCAATTAGACAATTAGCTAATATAGTATGGGTCCAATATTNCGTACTCCTATCTCCAAATTGAGATTATTTATGCAACGTACATTGTAGTTAATGAACCCTTCTTATCAAGTGAAAAATTTGCTCATTTTCAAAACAATAGACATTAACCTAGAGTAATTGAAGATACTCATCTAAAGATACTATTCTGATCTACATGTTTTTTAAAAATTTCAAAACCCATCATCTGCAATCTGCCATTTCTTTTACCCATATACAAGTGCGGATTTAATATAGGTTTTGAGGATCCAGTTGAATTCAGTAAAATTTCGGAAATTTTCAGAAGTTTATTTTTTTTTTTCGTGAAAAACAAAAAAGTAGAAATGGTTTATATACAAATCACGTGAATGTAGGAATACAAATAGGCGTGTAGCTCATTATCATGACTTAAACCCAAAGACATTAATGTATATTCGAAGATACGAATAATTATAAGTTTTTGAATAAGTTCTAACCCATATGATACAAATCCTACATCCGTCACTGTCTATACAACATCTAATCCAAGGATTCAAGGTGTTCTAAAATCAAAGTAAAACGAACAAAAGCTGTGGGAACTTGTATAAGCCAAAAAAGACGTTTCTTTTGAATCAGCTACATGCTGATTAGAATCAAAATAATTGAATTACCACTTTTTTCCCACCAATTTTTGATAAAATATAGTATCAAGCACAATGCACACGTTGATAAGTTGAGAGCATTTAGCAAAAAATGAACAGTTGCGTCTCCCTTTAATTAGCGAATTGGTCACAGGTCATTTGTCAGATTAACTAAATTATTGATGATCCACGACAATGCTACGTATATGTTTGCTAGATTTTTCTTAGGGTTGTACTATTTTATAGGTCTCCAAAAGTTTCAATCATTCACCAATTTTGTCTGCCAAACCCTTATATGAGGACTACGTTACGAAGCTTCATCTATTCTATGTTTATATTAGATAGGTTAATTATGTAATATAAATAATGAGGAATACTAAAAATTTACTCGTATAATTAAATAATTTTGAGCTGACTGTTACTAGTTGTAACTTTATTTCGCCACAATATATTTGGTGCATCAATTAGACAATTAGCTAATATAGTATGGGTCCAATATTCATGAAATTGACTCTTTTAATTTTTTTTTTTTTTTTTTTTTTTTTAAAAAAAAAAAAAAAGAAAGCTACCAATGAGGTATACTCTTGTATTTGATTTGGTGGGGAGGTCAAGCTTATCACAAAGCCTTTTTCATCAGTCCTCATCCTTGACAATGCCATCGAGCATATCTAATAGCCACTGGATGTATACTACTACTGCGCATACTAAGTACATAACAAACGTAGAGAAATTATGATCCATTACAACAAGTACAGTATATGATAGAAAAAAATATATATGGAGAGTTCTAGTTATTGATTTGTTAAGTTCATCCAAGATGTTTATCATTATATTTTTCCTATCCCAAATCTCTATATATATGATGAAATTTATAATGTCACATCATTGGATGAAATGCTAGTAATTTGAAGGAGTCATCAAACGCTTGTCATTCTATATCGTGCACATATATGCTCTCTTATATTAAGAGGATTCTAATTTTGCACCCAAATCTTGTTACAACGACGAATTCCACTCCACAACGTTACCTCATTAGATATGCTGAATCTCAATGTGAAAAAAAAAATTGATATATTGTTACAACTTACAATAGAAGCACAACCTTCTCACGAGAGGTCGAAACTATAAAAAACTAAAAGAAAACCATTTGATTTATTTCTCCACCATACTTTTTTCATTGTTGATGTCTCTATCATGGTCCTAAATGACCTAAAGTAACGGAAAGACTAACAGAAAACGGTAAAACTAAATTTTTAAAAAGAATAAAGAATAAAATAAAGCAACAAAAATTTTAAAAAAAGACCAAGATATATTGCATAAAATTTTAATAAGGAGTTAGCTAAAGCTAAGTAGTAGTAGTTGGCTAGTTGCATTATATGGGTGGGGCTGAGAAGTAATTGGTATGATTAAAGTGATTTTTGTCAAAGACGAGTGGAACACTACCTAGAGCTTGATTTTTAAAAAAAATTTATGGCTGCTAATTTCCGTGGCATTTTCTTAGTAAGTAAGAAAAAAAAGGATGGCCAATCATATTATTGTCTTCTGCCAAGTGTCCTATCTTAATGTTAAAATGCCTAACCTAGGATGTGACCATTAACTACAGTAATTAAGCAGCTAATGTTAGTGAAGTTCTCAAGTAAAGATGACAGTTGACTATTAACTACAGTAATACTTAATTCAAATAGGCATCAGACCTATAACGTAACGACTTTTAAAAATGACTAGTTCAATATGCTGTTAGTTAGGAGAAAATTGTGCAAACGTAAGTTATACAATTATACAAATACATACATAGGATTGGTTTGTTATACTTACATGTATATATCTAGGCTATGTGCATATCTGGTAGTAGGACCCTAATCTAGGCCCCTTACTATTATCGTTAAAAAGCTTACATGTATAGGGTTGAAATAGTTGAAACTTTTATATGTAGTATTTACACTCAATTATTTGAACAATTGGACTATCTTGTCGAGCATTACTAATTATTCTAGAGAATATATTGGTATAAGTTCTCTTTCTGATCTTATGAATTTTAGAAGAAGTTTATGTTCCCCCGTATCTTTTTCATCCTATTTAGCCTGACAATGCAGTTACGTGTGTTCTACAAATCACAACTAAAGAGTTGATCGAAGTACTACTACACAAACAAAATTTTCTATTCTTCTCCTATGGAGTTTTAAAATTAGGGATAAAATTAGTAGAAGATTCTTATACGAAGTACAAAAATAAAAGGATCATTAGTGGAGTTAGCATTAAAATTTTAAAAGCATATAATCCATTAGTGAATATATTAGAGTTTATTGATAAAGACTAAAAGAGGATTGATGTTCCTTGTACATTAAATTCTTATATAGTTAATTAGTTATATATGGTATACCAAATATTTATCTAAAATTACACTAAAACTAGTGTACTTACCTTACAACCTTTGCCTTTATATATAGTGGCTCAATCACTCATTGAGCTACCAACAAACACGACAACTATCTTCTCTTGTCTTCTTCACACTATCAATTTTCTCCTTCAAAATCCAAAAAACTCAATTCACCAAATGCTTTGAATTGATCAAAACTAAAATAAAGCCCTAAACTTCAAAAGGCCAAAATCTCTCTAACCTTTGATTTTCTAAACACATTAGTAAGATGAATCCCCTAAACATCAAACAAATTAAAGTAGGCAAGGCAAATGCCATCAAACGTAGGTACCAAAAGCTCAGAAAAATCACAAGTTTTTTTCGAGTTTTCGAAATCTTCCTTGTATTTGCAGTGATTTCAAGGCTCTCTTTTCAGTTACCATTAGCATTGTTTAAGCTTTCAAATGAATGCATCAACAGCCTATCTATCTTCCTAGTTAGCCCGCAGTTCGTGTTCATACTAGGAAATGCAATCATAATCACTCTTTTTGTGAATTCAGGGAAGATTAACATGGATGAACGTAAAGTTAAATCATCTAAAGCTACCTCGAATAATCGTAAGATAGTACAAAACAGTGTTAGGAAACCAGAAGTATCAGACGAAAACGCGATGATGGCGATGATATTCTCAACACCAGAGCACCAAGTGATCAAAATTTATCACAGAAGCAAGTCTGAAAAGATTAGAAGGGAAAAGATAGAGAAAAATTGCTGTGGTTTGCGACGGTCGAACACGGAGATTAGAAGCTTGAAAAGTTGTGGCTGTTCAAAAGATGCAAAGGAAGATCATTACCCTGAAGATCATATGAGCAATGAAGAGTTTCAGAAGACTGTTGAAAACTTTATTGCTAAGCAACAGAGGTTTTTGAGAGAAGAAGAGTTTTTTGCACTTGAGCAGTAACTGTATTTTACTATACTAGTAGACTAGTAGTGTAGTATGTTTGCTGAAATTAATTTGTCATGCTACTAGCTTAAAATTACGTTATCAACGTGACAATTAATTTGAAACGGAGGAAGTAATATGCTCGAGTAGAAGAATTTGCGGGTGAAAGAGGGGGAGAGGGTTGTTTTTCGAAGGTTTGTACAGTTTTTTACTTCAGGAAATCAAAATCCACTTATGATGGCTATAGTTTGCGTAAGCTTAGACTTTAGTGTGGAGCACACAGTTTTTATTATCGTTTTTTTGTTCCATATGATAAGTATTATGTACATTAGGTTTGAGCAGTTTTTCTTAGAAATGAATTATTAATGTATTATGTACATTAGGTTTCAAGAACGGATCCTTCTTTGCATTGTAATTATACTTGGTCTTTGTGCCTTTTTTGAAGGAAAAGAACAAAATGATCTAGTGTTTTTGATGTTTTATAGATATGGAAACTCAATCTACAACCATAAGTTTTTCAAATCTAGGTTTCGACTTTGTTGATCCATTTAATTTGAATCATAGTGTAAAAGTTCTTCAAACTCATGTTTCTTTAATATTTAGCTTTAGTGTGAAATTAGTTGTCACATTATCTCAACCTCTCATAATAAAAATATGAGACTCTTTTACATAACAAAGTGCTTATAAAATCAATTGTGCTATTCCATGATCTTTTCATCATTTCAACTCAAGTGACGAGTAAATCCGACCAAAAATTACATTATCACTTTATGCGGTAAATATCTACTAATTAAGGGCCTGTTTATGAACTGAACAGATTGGAGCTGAGCCGAGCTGAACTGAAAGTATTTTATGAAGGATTAATGAATAGCAAAATAAAAGAAGAACTGATAAACTGAACTGATTTTAAGCTGAAGTAAACAGACCCTAAATATACCACAATAGTACTTGTATATGAAGTTAACCATGTGTCTTCATAACCTAAGCACATCCCTTAACAATTAACAGAATGACTAGCTCTCAGATATGGCCGTTATATCTCCCTCTATCAGTTGATCACTTATTAATCCGTTACATTAGGTTTAAGTCCAAATCAATAAAATTCCAAACTTATGATTTAAGTTGGCTCCAAAAAGCTAATGTTTCGCTTTTTACCAAAGCATTATCTTAAATTATTTTGTCTCTTCTACAGTGAAGTATAAAATCATGGAAAGGTAGGAGGATATAAGAATTAGATACCAGTAAAAGTATAAAAATTCATGTAAGCAGCTTCAAAAGTTAGTAAAATCAATGTGCACATTTCTCTGCAATCTTATCAAAGTTACCATCTAGTTTTAGTAAAATTTATGATAATAAAAACCCTTTTCCTCTAAACTGTAAAGCTTTATAAATTATTATTGCATGCTCCGTAATTCTTGAAATTTCGAAAACAAGATACTACAAAGTACTCCAGCCGTATGTTTATGTAGTCGAGTGACCTTACCGTTGAATTAAGGCTTTAATTGATTAATTGATTGATAATTTATATTTGTAAGGTTCATTTTAATGTAAGTACGATAGATTTGTAGCTATTAACTCCATATTATGTTTCTTAACATTTCAAGGTCAAAGCATGATGAAAATGAAAATTATAACTTGTTACAAACTACAGAGATGCATGCACTGCAGTTCTTTGTTATAAGGGCAAACTCTTTAATTTTTTTTGTAGATTGTGGAATTTATGCTAAATTTTGTTCTATCTCATAAACTGAAAACTATATTCTTTGCTGCAAAAATTATTTGGATTTCAGCATCCTCATGGCCAAAAAGTACCGGAGTACCGGAACTTAAAGCCCCGATGAATATGTCTTCTTCATTGCCCAGTGGATGGACTAGTGGTTGGTGAGATTACAAATTCCCCTGGTAAGCTTAGTTTGGCTTGATTTCAATTCAAATCACTTTTGAGTTGATAACATCAACCCAATTTTAATTAGCTTGATGTAGTCTAGTAGGTTACTAATAACTAAAATCACTTTAAAATCATTCAAATCAGTTTCTAGATTTGGCAAGCCAAATAATAATCTTGATTGCTTTCATTTTCACTTTCATTGTTGAGGGCCTCAAAAACAGTTGCATTAAAATGAAAATTATTAAAATTAGAAGTCGATTAAAATCAAGTCTAGAAGAGCATGGCCTAATTGCCTACGTGAAGATGATGAAATGATATATCAATTAATAAAGAGCTTAACAACCAGAAAAAGATTATGGGAAGTAGAAACGTGAATCTCGCGGCACAACCTTTGCTCTCACTGTTTCGCAACTTTCTTTTATGTCGACATATAACACTGTAAAAGTCACACAGGAGTATTTTACTTGCATTTGGTAGGTGTATTTCTTAAAGATATTCCTTTTAAATATCAGAAAGAATTAAAAAAAAAAACGGTAAAAAAAATCAGGCACAGTAAATTTGCTACAAAAATAAATAAGCTAGAATGGAAGTAGAGAAAATTCTACACATGAAGGAAGGAGTAGGCCAAAATAGTTATGCAAAGAACTCCTTACTTCAGGTTTTTTCATCTTCCTTAGCTTTCAACTTTGATGTACTTTTGCACCCACATCATGCACGATTACTCCTACATCCATCATGCCAACATAATGATGCATACATTCATGCATTTCTAGCAAACCGCCTTACAAGCATGGTCCAGTCCGGCGGCAAATGTTGCCGTATAGTTATTACGATGTTATGCATATTCTCATGGCATCAAGGATTTTCATCTAAACGTAAATAAATTTCTGTTCAAAATCACCAGAAATTCGGATTAAGCTGGCCTTTCCAATATATCCCTAAAAATTGTGGTATAATAAGAGTTTGAATCATTTAGTACGTAAAATCACTCATACAAGCATATAATGCAATATGTCCAGCCATACCAAAAAAAAGGTTGAAATTTATAATAAAAATAGAGAAAAGGTCAAAAGTAATGAAATCAGTAATAACTAATAATTTAGTTCAGCTTACTCCCCAGAACTCCTTTTTAACAACTTTTTTCGCGTTCTTGTTCCTGGAAACAGAGAGCTATGATAACAAAGGTAAGGCCAATACTACAAGAAAGCATAAGAGGACTGTACCATTCTTTACAACCAGAATGCATTATGATGGCAGACTTTGGGTGTTCTTCTGGACCTAATTCTTTGCTGGTAGTATCAGAAATCATTGATATAATCAACCAAGAACAACGAAATTTACGCCAGAAAACTCCTAAAGTTGGAGTGTTCCTCAATGATCTCCCAGGAAATGATTTCAATGCCATATTTAACTTGCTCCCAAGTTTTTACCGTAGTTTAGAAGGGGAGGAAAGTGACTTTGGACCATGCTTTGTATCTGGAATACCTAAGTCATTCTACGGAAGAGTATTCCCTGACCAGTTCCTTCACTTTGTACACTCTTCTTACAGTGTTCATTGGCTTTCTCAGGTAACAACTCTGTCACATAAACACATTTACCATGACTCACTTTGACCATCAAAACATTACTCCCTCCGTCCATTATTAATGGTCACATATATCATCCTAAGCTGGCCAAAAGAAGTTGCCATTAGTTTGAGATGAAAGGGGTTAGTTAAGTGAAGAGATCTAACCGGTCAGGAATCTGGAATTGCTGTTTCTGATTAATACAAGTTGGTCTATAACTAACCCTCAATGTGGTTGTTGTCATCTGAGTTAGAGTTCGGCTGTTAGGCTCTTGTCATAGTCACTACTATACTCCACATGAAAGTTTAAGAGAAGCTATGCCATTGAGCCTGAGAGGCCAAACAAGCTTTGCTAAATTGAATACTTTGCAGGGGTATATTACTAAGTTTACCTGCTACTGATTAAGTCACCTTTTCTTTCTCATCCAAGAATTTAAATTGTGGATTGTATTTAAAACAACCACAATGGTTTTAGTTCGGTCTTAGTGGTATATTTCTAAGTTTACCTGAAACTGTTTTTCCTAAAGATGTGGGATCGAGATGGCAGGTACCAAAAGGACTGGAAAGTAGGACAGGAGAAGCATTGAACAAGGGGAACATATACATAGCAAAATCAAGCCCTCCAGAAATATCACAGGCATACTATGCACAGTTTAAGAGAGACTTCACGCTATTTTTAAATTCACGAGCAAAGGAAGTAGTTCCTGGTGGTCATATGATCTTGACGTTGCAAGGTAGCAAGCAGAGAGATGACCCTAACTCAATATGGGAGTTGCTTGGCTCTATCCTCCACAGCATGGTTTTAAAGGTGAATACAACCTTAATCTTTTCATCTCAAATCAAAGTTCTAGGGGATAATAAGTTCAGATAAACAGTAAGTTACAATTATAAAATGGTTCTAATCAGGATCACCAACTTCAAAAAAGGGTTTCCCAAGTACAATTCAAAACTAAAACAAGAAAAACGACAAAGCCTTAATATTCAAACAAGCTCCTGATTGAATCACATAGAAATATAAGGGGAAAGAGATAAAGCCATATATGTTTTATATAAAATCCACAATTTAAAAATTGAGATGAAAAGAAGAAAGGGCGACTTAATCAGTATTAGAGCCTCACTTTTCTAGTGGTCTTTAGGGTGTAATTGAACAGGAAAAACTGGACAGATTCAACATGCCTTTTTACTCTCCCACAGCAGAAGAGGTGAAAAAATTGGTAGAGGCTGAAGGATCATTTTCTGTCGATAAACTTGAAACTTTCACAGTTGACTGGAGCGTTGAAACCAATCAAGAGCTCAATAAGCGAGCCAAGTTCGTTGCAAAGACAATCAGAGCAGTTACAGAATCTCTCCTTGCAACTGCATTTAGTGAAGCAGACATGGATGATTTGTTTTTCAGGTTCATTACAAGGGTAAAAGAATGCATGGCTCAAGGACAAAGTGAATACCTAAATATTGTGGTCTCAGCGGTTAAAAGAGATTGAAGTTAAAACTGCCTCAACCTCTATATAAATGTCGTGTAGCTAGACAGCATAAACTGCTAACTGTTAAGATTTCTGGTCAAAGGATACAATTAACATACTTTATTATCATGATGCACTCAGCAGAAAGAAGGTTCAGTAGTGGAAAGTTAGGAGATGTAACACAAAAATATCAGAGAGTAGAGAAGATCAGAGAAAGAGTGCAAATACTGCAGTAAGAATAAGAAATTCATGATAATACAGTAAAACACTACAATCCCTTCAGAAATTGTAATTAGACTTTTTTCTCTTCCATAAATCTTATTACCTCAATATCAGAAGTTCAAAACATCTGCATATTCTGATTCAATTTTGCATTTTTAAATTGCATTCACATGCTAGCTACTCCTGTACTATATGTACATCATATATGGGCTCAAATAAATGCAACATATTAGATTAAGCACAGAGAAATGGTGAACCATAGCAACACAAAAAGTTTCACTATTGTTATCATATTATACCCTATTGTAGTAATATGTTCAATAGAAATATAGTAATAGATGAATATAAAAGTGTAGCTCTGAACCATAAGTCCAATGAATATAGCAGACTCACATTAAGGGAAAATCCTAATGCATTAAACTGCCATCTTCATTTCAATTTTCTGGTGAGGATCATAACCCGCAAGCTTGAAATCTGACGCTATAAATGAATCTATACTTTTCTTTTGAGGATTGATGGTCAAAACCTGTTCAATTACAAACATAGATTTCATTAAGAGAACTCTACTTCAAGATTATTACATCACATCATTTTCATATGATGCTTACCGGAAAAGGCTTAGGTGAATTCTGTAATTGTTCTTGCAAAGGCTCAATATGGTTGCGATAAACATGAGTATCCCCAATGACATGGATAAAATCTCCAGGACAAAGATCTGCGAGTGAGAGAAAAATAAGCAAATGCAAGTATGCAGGTTGGAACCACAGAAACCTAGACAAAAACAGAAATATTCTGCAATAAAAACTATCTACAGCAATTGAAACAGCATAATCATCTGGTGCAGAATTCATTATTATTAAATCAGTAGTGCTATCAAATGAAACTTCAAGTTAGAGTACTAAGATAACGTGCACACTGATGGTCACAGTGCAAGAAAGTCGATGATGCTTACCACAGACATTAGCAATCATGCAAGTCAATAAAGCATATGATGCTATATTAAAGGGAACTCCCAAGCCCATGTCTGCTGAGCGTTGGTACATTTGACAGGATAGCTCACCATTTGCTACATAGAACTGTAATAGAGAGGTTAAGAAAAAAAGGTAAAAATAACATGTAGAGTATATGATAACATGTGTCTTGTCACAAACCTGTGTAAACATGTGGCAAGGAGGCAGTGCCATGAGATTAAGATCAGAAGGATTCCAAGCTGAGAGGATGATACGCCTGTCATCTGGCTTATTCTTAACCTTATGAATAACATCTAACAACTGATCAAACCCTTGCCCAGTATAGTCAGCATGCATGTTGGTATATCTGTGGAAGTAAAAAAGTAGGGATAAGAATTAACTTCTGCCTTCTTCATGTGTAGCAGTAATGATGTCAAAACATCTTGAATCTACCTAGCCCCAAAGTGCCGCCACTGAAACCCATAAACAGGTCCTAAGTCACCTTCTTCTCTTTCTGGCATCCCAATGCTACAACAGAAACAGATGCAAGTCAAGGCAATGCACAAAATTAGGTTATCCTAGAAAAAAAATAATGAGCAGTAAGTTAATGGCTTACCTATCAAGGTACGTTCTGGATGCATTTCCATCCCATATATGAATGCCTTTCTCCTGTAGCACCTGAAAAAACACACGCACAAAATTTACACAATGAATTTCAGTTGATGACCCTAAAAGTCACTCGAACAAACAAACTATAGAGTATAGACAATGATGAGAAGTCAATACCTTAGCATTTGTCGAACCACTGATAAACCACAATAATTCCTCTACAACACCTCGCCAAAATACCCTCTTTAATTCCATATAATAACGATACATGTCAGCATACATAATGTTAGAATTCTAACAGCAATTTTACAGAAGTACTATATAAACTCACAAATGGCCAAAATCCTCTACAAAAATAACAAAGAGACGCAACAAAAGCTCAAAGCTATGACATATTGACAAGAGTGAGGAGCATCTAAATCAGACATTACATGCCTTAGTTGTAAGAAGTGGAAAGGTCTTGCGCAGATTGAAACGCATCTGCCAAAGCAAAACAAGAAAAATATAAATTAACTGCAAACCAGAACAAAAATAATTAATTCTCAACATAGAGGAAATGATGTACCTGGCAACCAAATTTTGATAAGGTTCCAGTCCCTGTCCTGTCATCCTTGAGATTTCCACTCGACAAGATTTCCTGAATTAGCTTAAGGTACAAATGCTCCTCGTGTCTATCAAATATCATTTGAGGCAGGAAGGAGAAGTCCTGTACCTCAAACTTACCAGAATTTGGCTTGTTATTGTTAATCTGAGTATCAATATCAGCTGCAGTACCCCTCACACGGACATATGTGACGAAAGAGCAGCGTATATTGTTCTCAACCAAAGGGAAAGACGAATACCAAGGGTGAAACAAGGAACTATCCACAGGAGGCATAAATGTGTCGCATTCTATACCGTTCTCAATCTCTGTCGCGTGTATAGCTTCACAAGCCCGAGCATTAAGCGCTTCCCTACATCCAATAAATAGCAAATCATATAACAAAAAACCGAGTTACTCCATTGCAAAGTACACAGAATCACAAGATGAGTGCCCACCTCAATATCTCACCGCCACCAATGACAAACAACCGCTCGATTGAATGATCATATGGAGGCATCGCCAACAATTCCAAAGCGGAATCCATGCTTCCACAAGCCACAACATTATCTCCATCTCCGACATTAAATTTTCTAGAACGCGTGAGGATAACATTAAGTCTGCCGGGCAAAGGGCGGTTCTTAAGAGGGATACTCTCCCATGTCTTTCTGCCCATAATTACAGCATTCTTTTTCTCAGATTTCGACGTTCGCAACGTAACATCCTTGAAGAATTTAAGATCAGAAGGCAATTTCCATGGCAATTTCCCGTCTTTTCCAATACCTAATTCCTTAGTTGCTGCAACTACTACTTGGTATTTCCTTCTGAAGTCAATTTTCTCATTTTTTGTTTCAGTAGAAATGTTTCTAACCTCATTAGTCATTGAAACAACAGAAATTTTGCTTTTTATCTGCAATTAAAAGTGAAACTTCATAAATCAACTCAAAAATTCAAAAAGCTCTAATTTTTAAGAATCCAACTCATATAAATTGACATAAATCACATGACTTGAAATCAAACATGAAATTAAGAATCAATAGAACAAAGAAATTGCGTAAATTAACTACCGTAAACAGATAATTATTATATGGAAAATTAGGCAAGATTATAGCAAGTAATTGAAATTCTAGGGTTTTGAGTATAATTTTGCGATAACAAAATAGACGTAAATTGATAAATTACATCAAAAAGGAAGCTTACCAATCGTAATCTACAGTAGAAAATCGACTTGATTGCATGAATCGCAGAAGCAATTTTCGCAAAATGAAGTTACCACAAGTGCGTCGGTGTTTTGTATGGCTGTACGCCCCAAGAAAAACGCGCGCATGTTCGCGCCAAAAGTAGGTTTAGAGTGTTCAAAACTTTGATTAACATCACGGGGTTAATGAGTTGCATCATAAAAATTGCCAACATCATTGATTTGGACTTAATTTAGTTGTTATATTTTTATACTTCGGTTTTATTTACTTGCTATATTGGCTCTTGAATCGCATTTATATGCAAAATATTAATTATATGAGGACCATAATTTTATAGAGTGATTGATAGGAAAGTGAGATATTAAAGAGAAGAGGACAAAAATGAAGGTAAAGTAGAAATAAAATTAGTAAGAAAATAACAAAACTGAAGATAAAGTTGTAAATGTTTATATAAGGATTACAGTCCAAAAGAGGAAATGTAGCAAGTAATTAGAGATTTTCCTTTTGAGGATATGTAACAAATAAATAAAACAGAGGTTTGTTGAACTCATTGTTACAATTGTTTACATTCTTATTTTACAATTCTATAATAGTACCTCTGTAACAATTTAATTGCAACGATTTGACTTTATCCTCACTATTATATATCAAATTGTTGCAAATAAATTGATACAGATGTATTATTTTCTTGTTGCAATTCAAGCATTAATATTTCAATTCGAGTTATTGGTAAAATCATAAAATTCTTATCTTTCTATAATTCACTTCCTTCCCTTTCTTGTTTGGCTTGTTGCTACATGAATGGGATATTCCTTTGCCATTTTACAAAAATGCATATGAACTTATGAAGGCATCGTGATTAAGTTTTCAACAACAACCATATAAAGTAAATCCGCAAATGGTTTTCAAGTTTCAATAACTCAAAGATACAAAGTACATTGGAGGTGCTCCCGAGAAAATAAAAAGAAAGAAACTTTCAGCATGCAGCACACAGCACACAGCACAATCTACACGAGGCTAACCCAAGATGCATCATTTTAACTACAACAAATGAGTTATTGAGCCTCTTCTTGCTGGATGAGAGCCAAATTTATTCGCCGCCTAAATAATTAGAGACCAGAAAAGTATCTCATATGGTCATCGAATGTCTCCCCATGCCTGATTTTAGCAACTGATCCATCTTCCTCAACCTAACAAGACAGAATGACATTTAACAATTACTAAAAAATACAAAACATAGACACATGATATCTATAGATGTTACGGCAACAGATTTGTAGTAAGACATAAGCAATTATGAATGGGTCGAAGGAAATAAAAATTTGAATTTGAACTGAATATTATTTCATACCCAGTATTCTGGTGGGCGCATCTTGAGATTGTAGGTGGAGGCCATGCTCATGCAATAGGCACCAGCATCATGAACTACTAATCCAGTTCCCTACAAGCCAAAACCCAAGTGTCAGATCCTAAATTTTTTTGCCCTTAATAATTAAAGCATTAAGCTCAAAGAGGAGAATGGGCATTTTCATTACCGTCTGTGGAGTGGGAAGTTTGCGCTCCTTGCCTAAGAAATCAGCTGACTCACAGACTGGGCCCACCACATCAAAAGTGGATTCTTCCGCATCTGATGGAGCTGGAGAAACAAGTTCTATATGCTGCATATGGTATATAAAGCAGTTAATAAGCCATTTAGAGAGTTGCAGGACACAACACCATTGCTACACAATATGATTGCCAAGTACAATTCCGATGCAGGACACAATCCCACTGACGAGGATAACCATACAATTACTTACTTGGTAAGCATCATAAAGACTCGGACGAATAAGTTCTGCCATGCTTCCATCAACCACGATAAAGTTTTTGGTACCATTAGTTTTAACACCAGTAACACGATTAACAAGGCAACAAGTATTTGCAATAAGTGATCTTCCTGGTTCGATGATAAGGTTGAGGCCTCGTGACAGAACCAATTCACGTACCTGCAAAAATTATACATTACACATTACATTCTATGCAGTGTTAAACTGATGATATTAAGCTCCCAACAACTAGTCCCAAGCCAAAAGAACCCAAATGAAAGAAAGGATAACAAACAAAAAAAAAACAATGGATGATATCTTTATAAGGCCCTTGCATGATTGCGTGTAGATTCGCCGAAACATTTATGTACTAGACTACTCATGAGTAGTGATTTCCTGTCCAATTATATATTGCAACACCTATATCTGAAACCAGTTAATGTGCTTCTTATAGCAGTACATGCCCAGAAGAATTATATAATTTATAGTCGTATATATCTGCATTAACAGATATTTAAGGGCATTACCGTGTCAATAAGATCTCTAGGTGTAGGAAGAACAGCACCAGTGTGATAGTAGTCTATTCCCAGACCACCTCCAATGTTCAAGTAACTAATCTCGAAACCTTGTTGTCGAATTTGGTCTATGTAGTCTACCATAAGGACTGCAGCATCCCTGAATATATCAACCTGTAGATGATAAAAGGAAAAGAAAAGAAAAGGGTTTCTTAACCAATATGTACTGCAAAGAAAAATCAATAAAAGCAGTAGCCTTGAAGAATAAACAATCCATTGCAGCAAGTCTGATCTGATTTCAAGAAAGACACCAGTTAACTAAAAGTAATTAAAACAGTGTGTAGGCAAAGTCAATCAACATGCGTTTCTGATGCCCCTGATGAAAAAAAGAAAAGAAAAGAAAAGGACATAGCATAGACAATTCTTAATACCTTGGTAATTGTTGAACCAAGATGGCAATGAGCTCCAACCAGCTTCACCTCATTAGGATGCGCTTTCACAGCATCTAGAAACCACTGTAATTTCTCATTTCTAATACCAAATTTGGAGTTCTTGTTTCCAGTGGCAACATAAGGATGTACCTAGAAGTTGGCAAACAAGAGATAAGCCGTAAACAAACACATAAGAAAAACAATAATGTCCACCCCAAAATAATGCAAACAAAGCTACAGCTATGCCTCATACAGAGGTAACAGTCCTGTGTCTCCCTTCCCTACCCCAATATTCAAAACCATCCATAGACCATAGTAGCATTTGGGATGTAACTAGCATGAAAGAAAACACACTATAGCAGACATGTCAAAAAGAATCTTTGACAAATTAAGGTTTCAGGCTTCTATCACTCCATATTTTTTAATACACACCAGTTTAGCAATCACATTTTAAAGTTTATTTGAGCAGGTTATGCTTTAGGAGTAGCGGATAATATTGATAGTGCACAATAATGTTCTGCTTTACTCTTGCAGTCTTGATGTATAACATTATAGTGTTTATCTTAATCTTGATGCATAACATTATAATATGTATTGTATATTGATGAGAGTTTTGTTTAGTTTTAGCGAGTTTTTTTTGGAGCACAAACTTTAGAGAGTTAGTTGGAAGAGAAACAAGCCTCTCAGATGCTTGAATATCATTTCATTGCTGTAATTTCAGTTTACAATCAATCAAATCACTTTCTGCCTCCTTTTTGCTCACTTTCACATATTCACTCAAAATTCAGTCGATAACATCATGACAAGGAAGTAAGTATATAAATTACTATGGAGTACTTAATAAGCAATAACAGGAAATGACGTCCAATTGTCCACAAAAAGGAATACCTGAGGATCAACATCGGGGTTAATGCGAAGCAAGACATTCACCCTTTTCTCTGCAATTCTAGCAGCAGATACAATGTTGTCCAAATCAAATTCACTATCAATGTTCACAAATACACCACTCTCAGCAGCAAGTACCAAATCCTCTAATGTCTTCCCATTTCCATTGAAGATACACCTACAATCCACACACATCAACTCAGTGAACAAGCTAAAAATCATGACAGAGTCCGATTAGTTGAGATTCAAGCAAGGAGGCTTCTATTTCCTACTACCAAAAGTCAAAACTAGAAGCAATACATTATTCAACGCAACTATATACGACATAGCAAACATTCAAATCCAATTGACATCTCCCTATGTCATAGCAAACCCCAATTGAACATCAATGCACAAAACATTACAAAAAATAACATGCCAATCGCGGCATTGTAACTAACTCCATGACAAGCAAAGAACATTCTCAACATAACTCTTCAAACCCTTAGTTAACATACATTCAAGATGAAAGCTTCAATACATTCCACAAATTAGCTCGAATTCGATAGCAAAATAATTTCCAAGCATTGAACAACAAATCATCACCATTATCCATTAATAAAACACAAAACACATTTCATACACCCTACATTACTACATTCAACAAATACCATCAAATCAACAAAATACAATCATCAAATCATCAACAAAAACTAAACCAATGACAAAAAAAAAAAAAAAAAATGCAATCTTACTTAGTGGGGTCAAAACCAGCAGCCAAAGCAAGCCTAAGTTCATTACCACTAACAAGCACAGCACCACAACCCAACATCCTTAAATGCTCCAAAATCTTCAAATTATTATTAGCCTTAATTGCATACCCAATTACCGAATTCAACCCTTGAAGCGCGTTTTTATACGCTTCAACATTTCTAGTAATTTGAGGTTTACTGTACAAATAAAATGGCCTTTTATCAACACTTTCCATGACATTTTCCACTTTTACCCCTTCACAATACAAGTACCCATCTTCTCCTTTTGAGAAACAATGTTTTGCAACATTGTTTGATTTTGGGTCTAAAGTTGCGGTTTTTGTGTCGTTTTGGGAAATTGCTGCGTTTAGAGTAAAGGGTTTTTTGAGGGAAATAAAGGGTTTTGGAATTAAGGGTTTGGTGAAGGAAATAAAGGGTTTTGAGAGAAATTGGGTTTTAGGGTTTTGGGTGATTTTGGGGGTTTTAGATAGGGTTGTTGATTGAGAGAGAAGGTTAGTGGCCGCCATTGTTGCAGAGATGAAGAATGATTGAATGAAAAGTGTTGTAGTAGTAGGTTACTACTAGAGCTTTGTAGGGTCGACGAAGATGGAGGAAATGGCTGTTGGTGGTTACCCGGGTTCGAACCTCACAATGTAACGAACTATTTTGCTATTTTTTAAAGGGGTTTTAGTTGTTGATGGGCCTAACTACATTCGATTAACAATGAAAATGCCCAAAATTAATCTTGCTCATTACAAAGCCCAATCAAACTACTAAATAATTGTGTTACAAGTTACAACATATTAACATGACAAACATCTACGAGTAGTAGTATAGTAGTATGGTGAAGATTAGGGCTGCTTAACGAGTTAAGGAGCTCGAACTAACTCAAGTTAACTCAAGTTAGTTCGAGCTCACTCATGAGCAACTCAAGTTGATTTGAACTTCAACGAGTACGAGTTGAGCAAGCTTTAAGCCATGATTGACCAGCTCAATAAGTTTTTCTAGTGAGGATTCAGTTATCATAAATTACACACTCAATGACGACATTTTTTCTTGGAGTATATTAGTCGGGTCCACATAAGAGTACATTTATGACTTTAATTTACTAATGAAGAATGTGACTTGAATAGTCGACTTACCCCTTGCTAGCTACTGGCCACTTATCCTGCTAGATGTAATAGAGGAGTCTGTGTGCTGGAGTGAATAGTGTTCATAAAAGGAGCAAAGTAAATTTCAAGTCACGTCCACAATGAAAATTTTTAGTCACAACGTCCATCTTCTCATGGTATGCTTAGGGCAGATTTTAGTTATTTTGTAACATCCATAAATGATCTTGTGTCGTGCTTTTTTGTCAATAATAGATATAAACCAAAACCAGGCCAAAAACATTTCGATGCATTTCATTATGCCCTGCATGAAATGGTTGTAGTTGAGCACTTGAGCCATGCCATGTCACGTTTTGCGCAACACCAACTTCAAATGCAAATCATACACCAACTACTCAAATTTCTAATTTGTTCATATTTATAATTCATTAATAGAACGAACTATGCTCCACGAACAAAATAGAAGAAGAAAACATTTCTTTTCTTCTATTTACAATATTATATTAAATCAAATTCCGGCAGCAAATCACATGAATATCTTAGCTTATATCTTTAACAAATGAGGTTGTTGGATAGGTTGACTGCAAATGAGAAAGTATTTAAAGTGTTGCATAAATTAAGCTTTGACAATAATAAATACTCCAACAACAAATTATGAATATTAATAAGATCATATCTTACATGTTTTTTCTTTGACTTGTAAGCAGGCCATATGCAGTATAATACACTATAATTTAGAAGGGTGACCCCATAACTTAGTGGAGAACCTCAATCATCATCTAAGATTTGGAACTCTTCTTCTAGATTTCATCATCAAATCAAATTATAATAATTACATAAATAAATAAAGCGAAATTATTTTGTGTACAAACATTACATGTTGCCCTCAACCCTTTTCCTAAAGTCGGTTTCCAACATTAAATTTTGCCAAGAATTTAGTTTCTTATTGTCTATCGCTTACTTGAATTCCTCAAAAATTGAAAGTTTAAGTTAAACTAGTCAAATTGAGAACACATCAATTGGAACTCGGAAAGAGAAAATTGTGAAAGTGAACTTGTGCTTGATGCTTTTACCTGTGCAAGAATATTAGATCGATAAGCGTATATTATGCAGAATATATATATGCGTCTATAAAACAATAAAGTTAAATAATTAAATGTGATTAATTAAAGACGTCTAAATGTGTCTGAATGTACGTACATTGCTTTAGTAGTTTAGTATTACAATAACTTTCAAAAATACTCATAGCTTAACGTATAGTTAGGAACTTAATTAGGTGTTAGCTATTTTGAGATATATAAGTAATTTTTTATAAAGTGCACATTAAAGTTAATTAATTATATTAAGCTAGTGTATTTAGAAGTATAAGAGACAAATCTCTTGCTTCTACCCCAGTTTATTTTGGACCCATTGTACTTAAATAAATCTGTAACTACACCTTCAATACTTTTAATTTGTTCAAAAGTCCCTATACGCCTATGTAATTCATACACTAATTGTACTTTAGCAATGTAATTGCACGTGAGAAATGAAGATTCGCTAGCTTTTGATATAAAAAAATTAAAACTTTTTTTCATGCCATTTTCATTAATCAAAGGGAAAAAAAAGACACATACGTATAATACATTGCGTTACTTTGATCATATGATAAAAATGGCTTTAATTTATGGGTATAACTCTATGACATTATTATTTATGTCGGTGTATACACCATAACAAAAAGGAGGATAATCTTGATCAATTCATAATATACAAATTAAATGTACATGTTTTGAAAAATTTGGAAATCTAATCCAATGCCCCAAGATTTAGTAAATACATGGTTGGAAGAATATGATTCTCCATGATAATCATATGGTATTATATTTACAAATTTTAATTGAAGGAAAAAAAAAATTAAAGTATGGGAATCCTTTGAAGTTAGGAATTTGGCTACGGTTGGTATGACCGTATGATCCAATGAATTTTGGCGGGGACAAAAAAACATCCCAAAAGAACAGTTGACAAAATTTGATCATAAATTCACAGTAAAAATCAAAAAATTGGACATTGTGCATTAGTGCCTTGCATTTCTTTCTCAGCCGCCTAAATTACAAAATAAATAATAATAATAATAAAGTTGATGCATCAAATTGATCTTAAGACTATTTCAAAGGAGGTAAATGATATCAATCACAATTAAATGAAATTAAGAAATCATTCTTTTATTTTTATAAAAAAAAAAAAAAAGAACTAAGAAAAATTATGGTGTCCTGTAATGTTGGTTGTCTGACTTGTCTCCTAGCCGTTGTGAAGAGTCTACTCACCCTATAACTCCCTCCATATTCTCTTTCCTCTCTTCATTTTGTTGGCTTCCTAACTAATTTTCAGGTAATTATTTTCTTCCATTTTATTAAAGAAACTAATTATTTCTTTTATTTTTTAAATATGGTTAATTCCCAAAATCAACTTGAATTGATTCATCATAAAGTTGGTACATACATTTCTTGTTGTTAGCTTAATTATGATTTTGGGCAATAACATTTATAATATATTTTGATGGGTTGATTGCATTTCTTTAATAGCTAATATTTAGCATATAACAAATCTGTTTTATTAAATTTTTTTTTTTTTTTTTTTTTGTCACGAATGCAAAAGAAAATTATGTGCTTTCTTCAAATTTATGTTTATGCTTGATTTTCAGAAAGAATTTTAAGGTATTAAGACACATGAATTTAACAATTGTTATAATGTGCTTCATATCTTTGTAATAATGAAGAGCAATGTCATTATTGTGCATATGACGGAAGAAGGAAATGTTTGATTATGTTGATTATTATTATTATTGTTTCTAAAGATAGACTTAATCATAAATCATGATTATGGAGATAAAAACAAAAATAATTGACTTCTATTTTTGGAAGAACTTTATCCAAGATATTGGCCATAAAAGTAGTTTTTTTTGGAGGTATGTAGCTAATAATATATGTTATATTGATAATCTGGTAGGTTGTGATATTATCTTGCATCTTTGTTAAGTGACAACTATGTTACAGACTACAAAATAATATAAAAATTGCAAAAGAAACTTTTATTTGATATGAGTTGTTGATCTTTTACACAATATAGCAATATGTTACAGCAATGATGCAGTGAGTTTTTGAATCATCTTCTATTGCAGATTATTCTTTTTTTAATTTTTTCGCAAAATGAGTCTACAAACAATGACCGCGACTGATGCCATGTCTGGAGCCATTGCGCAAAAACCAGGTAGTTGTTTTACATTTCAGCATTTCATAATTCCACATGTCTAAGATACATTTTCATGGTTGGAATGATAATGTAGTTCTGTCCATTGACTGTTATCCTATATTAAGCTGATTGTTTCTTTTTGGATTATTTTCTGAACTTTTCTCAGGGTTTGAAAATCTTGACACTGATTATTATGAAGATGAGAAAAAAACAAAACTCGGATCATTCAAGAAAGCGGCTTTTAATGTCTCAAGCAGATTCAGAAATTCTCTGACAAAGAAAGGTAGAAGGAACAGCCGAGTCATGTCTGTTTCTTTTGAAGATGAGCATGATGCTGAGGAAATGCTTGCAGTTGATGCATTTCGCCAGGCACTTCTGTTGGAAGAAATGCTGCCTTCCAAACATGATGACTATCACATGCTGCTAAGGTAACACTCTAATTCAATCCATAGTTAAACCATTAAAAATGCAGTAGAACCTGTCAAACCAGTACAATGCAGGATAGAATATGTTGAATTTGTCCAAATAAAGATCGAGATTTTAGAAATTAAATGACATTTGACAGGTTTTTGAAGGCCAGAAAGTTTGACATCGAGAAATCTAAACAAATGTGGGAGGATATGCTCCAATGGAGAAAGGATTTTGGTGCTGATACAATCATGGAGGTATAAACCAAATCAAAAAACAACATTATTTACCATAGAATAGTAGGTTATGTATTTTTATATGGAGGATGTACAGTGTATGTTCAATAATTCTACCCTAGTCACACATTTTGCTTATTTTCCTATATAGGATTTTGAGTTTAAGGAAGTAGAAGAAGTGAAGCAGTACTATCCACAAGGACACCATGGAGTTGATAAGGAGGGAAGGCCAGTTTACATTGAGAAATTAGGCCAGGTTGATCCGAACAAGTTGATGCAAGTAACCTCAATGGACCGGTATCTCAAGTATCATGTTCAGGAGTTTGAAAGGACCTTCATTGATAAGTTTCCGGCTTGTTCAATTTCCGCTAAAAGACACATTGATCAGAGCACAACTATTTTGGATGTTCAAGGAGTGGTATGTAATAGCTTAATGCTATCATTATCTCATTAATTTGTTACGGAGTACATTCAACAAACCAGCATTTGCTTAAAATGTTAAAAATAATAAAATGAATATAATATTGAATTTTATTGTGTCTGATATTCAGGGGCTTAAGAACTTCAACAAGGCAGCCAGGGAACTCATCCAGCGACTTCAGAAGATAGACGGAGACAACTATCCTGAGGTACAGTTCTAATCCTAACATGTTATGTACCCCATATATGCTTTTGTATGAGAGGATGTTAACCTGATAAAAATAAAGGAAATGAACATGGTTTTCTGTTCTGCTTTACTCAGACCTTGTGTAGGATGTACATCATCAATGCAGGATCTGGTTTCAGGCTATTGTGGAATACCGTTAAGTCATTCCTTGATCCCAAAACCACTCAGAAGATTCATGTAAGAATTTGATAAACGTGTTTTTTAGCAAATTGTACTACGATCTGGTCGAGGTGCTAACGCTGGCTTTTATATTTATTAAGGTGCTGGGTAACAAGTATCAAAGCAAGCTGCTCGAGATCATTGATGCCAGGTTATTATTCTTTTCCACCACAGTCTCAAAAGGATTACTATAACCACCCCTAGATAATAGTGGAATTTCAAATACAACATATATGATTTCAAGTCACTTCACCTTGAGACTTATAAGCCTCAATTTTCATATGATATGCAGTGAGCTGCCAGAATTTTTGGGTGGTACCTGCAACTGTGCTGATAAAGGTGGTTGCTTGAATTCTGACAAGGGACCGTGGAATGATCCTGAGATAATGAAGGTATAGTTCTAGTTTTTACGTACATCTTTTCATTCAATAGTAATTACTTATTCGTTTAGTAGATGCTAACAATGACTACTGCTTCTACAGATGGTTCGTAATGGTGAAGCCATCTGTTCTGTTAGGGGCCCATTCCCGGTAATAGATGAAAAAACCATAGCTGAAGATGAGATGGCAAAACCAAAGGTTGTGTTCTAGGAGATGGTTTTAATTATGTGTGTACTGAAATGGCTTGTAAAGGTTGTTTTATAGGCTGTGTTTACTAATTTCATTTTTTATATAATGTGCAGGGTTGTTGCGACTCAGACAATATGCAGTTTAATGCATTCAAAGTAAGCAGCCAAATTTCACCAATTATAAACTGACCTCCAAGCTTATGCATAGTAAAATGCAGCTAATTGAAGAGAAACTGTTTGAAAAATAAATGGTCCAATACTCAATGAAATTAGTTGACACTATATCTTAACCTATGGTAAACAAGGTCCAAAAATATAACATGACTTCACCCCATCACTTGGTATCTAAAAGGGTATTATAGAATGGAAATTCATTGATACATCTATACTATGCAAGCATCAATAGATTCCCGACACACTGTATAACTGACATAAGAATTTTGCAGGAACATGTCTGCAAAGATGAAACGAGTGTCTACCAATGTGACAGCTTCATCCCAATTGTAGACAAGGAAATGGATCAACAACTGTGGATGAAACCTGTGGTCAAAAACATGGGTATACCCAAAGGTAGCTCTGCCTACTGATGTTGTTAGCTCCTCAATTTTGCCTTCTTTCTTTGACAGTAAACAGCCAAAATGTTTTGTGTATATGTACAACATAATAAAGGCCTGCTAATGTGCTTTTGGCTGCTAATGTTAATGAACCTAATCTTCGACAATCTTGCGTTGAAAACAGTTTGTGTTTTTGACTGTTAATTAAATTTACCTCTTGAAACTGCAGGACATTCTCCAGTAAAGAACAGTTCCGATTGTTCTAATCAGAAATTTAGCAATCATATTGTTACGGGCCTCATGTCCGTAGTTATGGGTATCGTAACGATGGTCAGGTTGACTCGAAACATGCCCAAAAAAATCACTGATGCAACCTTATACTCGACACCAGCTTATTGTGATGACTCTGGACACAACTCCCACAAATTGCCAGGGCATGCAATCTCTGAAACTGAGTATTTTTTGATGATGAAGCGCATGGGTGAATTGGAAGGGAAAGTCCTTTCCCTTGCTGCCAAACCAGCAATTATGCCACCTGAGAAAGAGGAAATGCTCAACAATGCAGTGAGCCGTGTTAATGTCCTTGAGCAGGAACTATCCTCTACCAGAAAGGTATATTTCAATTGAAGCTGTGCAAAAACAATTTACTGCTTTTCTGAATTATTATTCTAAAGTTCATCGACATAAATCCTTGATAAATTTTCAGGCTTAAAACAGTAAAAATTTTGAAAGATAAGCTACACTTATATAAGAGTAAAATTCTGTTCAAATACCAGTAATCTTACAACAATTATCTATGCGTAATCTCTCTATTTATTTGTATGTTTAATCAGTAAATCAAACTTACATTATATTCAATACTTTGATAACTACTCCGTATCAATGAATCTTTTGAAAATTTAAGACAGTTACACTCTAATAAAAACAAATCTTTGCAGCTTCTTGAGGAGGCATTGCAAAGACAGGAGGAACTTTTGACCTTCATTGAAAAGAAGAAAAAGAAGAAGAAGATGGTATACTTGCTATAATTTTTCGTCTATAGCTTCATTCTTTGTTGCACGACTTCACAATTTCTGATCCATATTTGTTTTATTTTCCTTTGGTTGCAATTACAGTTCCTATTTTGAGCATACTTCAACTGCTCCGATCAGAGATAGTAGACATGAAATGTGTGTGCACACTGCTTGCTGTAACTTTAAGTACCGAAGAGTTTCTAACCCAGTGGCAATTGTGAGTTTTAGCCTCGCTATACCCTTGGCGATGTTTGATTTGTTGTTTTGTATATTACTATTATTACATAATTACCATTTGTCTCATTTTTCTGATGAATCCCATCCGAAAAATGTGTACATCCGACACATGTTCGAGCAAACACTTGCTGACACTGACTCTACTCCCCCATTATGTTGTGTGACTTCTGATGGATGAGAAGCTGAATTGTGCAGCTTCCCATCATGTTGGCTTTGCCACAGTTTTCAGGGAATTTTGATTCGGACAATTCCTACCCAACAACAATCAGTAGCTAATGTTTTGTATGCACCGAAAACCAAGTCATAACACAAGTATACTTCTTTAAAATACAAATACCAAAGAAACATGTATGCACACACTCCCTTTTGTTTACACTGTGACCCGTCTGCCCTTTGGATAATTGCAAAAGCATAATTGCAATCACGAGTACTGTTTTACTACTTCACAAACAGTCGTTACATTGTGCTCCATGTATTAGTAATTAGCCACTTCAATTTTATTATCGAGTTTATCTTAACAGAAAATCAAACTAAGATCGATTATCAATCAACCATTACAACACTCTGATAACAAACATACAGCAATCATATTCAATTCCAGACGAGGGAGCATTCTCTCAAAAAGAGCATATTATTTGGAGCATAAAATTGGTGTTTCAAACACCCATACCTCCACACTATAGGGCATCAGCATTCAAACGACATAAACATTAACAAAGCTAGCTTATTCACACCATCTTAGATTTTCAACAAAACAAAAACAAGAAAGATTTCAAACAGATAAGCAGGGAAAATCGCATGGATGAGATGCAAATGTTACGACATAGTTAAAAAATACAGAGAAAACCAAACAGAGCAACATCAGCTTATGATGAATTGACCTATTTAACTTTAGATGGAAAAACTTGAACACTCGACCAACAATATTTGAAAATATCCGAATCAGTCGATATACTCAATGGAAAATAACACAGCACAAACAGGTTTCCAGAAAACATTCTGTAATTCTTCTTCCACCTCCCTTGAATAGGAACTTGGGGGTATCATATCAAGTATCAACATACACAGTTTTACTGTATCACTTTACATCATTACAGGTAGTAACTTTTTGCAGAATCTTATGGGCTCAAATACAGAAAAGGCCTCAACTGTTGTTGTCAAACTTCCCGCTTCTCATCAAAACGCTCTAAAGCAAGAAAGTTTCTTCGTCTTCTGCTACAAAATTTAACAAGAAACAAGATTCAGTAAATAGATGCAAGGATTTACTATGCTACTAACATAGTCAAATGAATTGACACTCTTTACCCAATGCTTACCCGAAACTTGGCTTCCTCTTGACGATCTATGTAAGCAAGCAGTTCCTCCTGCCTCATCAAAGCTTCATGTAGAGCCTATAAATGAGAGCACAGTAAGTAACTGAACTACAATCCCACATGCCACAAGTCCACAGCTGAACATGATACTACCTCTTTATTTTTACTCCCTCGGTCTTTTTCTAGTTGGTACATTAGAGTTTTTGACACTATTCACATTGTAACTTCGACTCACTTTGGTGTTTAATACGTAACGAAAAACATATTCATATAGGATCTTGTTTGATTCTTCTCAATGTATATTTTCCGAATATATAATTTTTATACATTTTTATTATACCAAACTAGAGATATTAATTTTATAAGTTGCGTCTAGGAAGATGCGGAAAAGTGAATGCAGCAAGTAAGAAAAGATTGAGGAAGTATAAAAGATGAACACGCTACTCATTTTCACACTATTCATGTACTACTTTTGATCGCTTTGTGATCTATATACAAAAAAAACATAGTGGAATTAAATCTTGTTAGATTCATCTCATCATCCAATCTTGTTAGTGACATTGGCAAACGTGACATACAAACTGTGTACACTGTACATCAAATAAACAGTGGGAGTTTTACTTTACGAATTCAACATACTTCCCATGTATGCTGGTAATCAAGACTAAGCAAAAATATTAGCTTATTAGGTAGGACTTGGTAAAATATAAGACCTAATTTACAATTATAAGTCCTAATGTTAGGTAGGACAAAATTAAAATGCACAGGAACATTGACTTTAAATTAAAAAAATGATTTACCACAAGACCACAGGTCACTTCAACAATTAGTTGAATTGTGGTACAATAGAGGGGGAAAATGACAGAAAAGGACAACAACATTGTTAAAGGATGCATGGCATAGAGGAGAGTTTCGATTATATAATAACGTGAACAAAACTCTGCTGGCTAATAAAGGACATTTCAAACGGACAATCAAATTAGGACATAGGGATTTACCTTTTTGGTGGCAATTAACTCTGCCTCCAATGCATCTACACGACATACAGCCGCATTCAGCAATTCCTCTTTCTCATATGGCATTTCAGATGGCTTTGACTGCAGCGTGACAACTTTATCCTCAAGCTCGCCCAGCCTCTTCAGCACATTGGACATGACATCAGCTTCAGTAAAAGCAGGTGGTGGTGATGGGGGACGTAATTCCTGAGGAACGGTATCTAAGGTGACATCAGAGACATTAAGCTCTCCACTAGGAGGTGCACCAGGTAATTTTTTAGTCATGCGGCCTGTCAATGAGCGAAAAATTGAGAACAAGGTCATGAAGAAGGTCATGATTATCAGCAGCAAACGATCTCGGATACTTTTGGGAGTCTTCTTTGTATCAGGCAATGGAAGTGCCCCTGTATCAAAGATAAACTCTGTTTTTAGGATTTTTACATCTATATCAGCAATTTATATAGAAATATACCAGCAGCTTAGAAATAATTTCATACTATATTTAGCAAACTTCTTTTCTAGCTTCTGGCTTTTCAATCAAAAAGTGACCGAACAACTAGGAGTCTACGACTATAGGTACTTTAAGTAGAGAAAACAAGAGTGCACAGAAAATAAAGGTCAAAAAAACCTAAATTGTTGCCGTAAATTTCAATTGCCATTCAAACTTTTTTCTTCCAAAGCCAGATAGCAAGTTTTTATGAAATTTGTGTAGCAAACCCAACAAAAGGAGTTGAAACATTAACATGGTATACACTTCCAACAACAATAGCAGAGAAACACGCAGGATAACCGTGGCCATGCATTTGCAGCAAAAGCTGAGAGACAAGCATGAATTTAGTATGGATGCCAACATAGATACACAACAAGACTATATGCCTGATGTAATGTTATACACATTTAAAGGGATGAAGTATCAGATATTGAGCAAACCAGCTGACCTTTAGTAGAAAACGGCCTTTGAATGGATGATTGCTTCTTCCAGCCAGCATCAACAGGCTTGTCCACCATGGGTACATACTCATCATAGCCTGAATGACTACCAGCAAAGTTTGTTTTCCCAGCCACCTTAACCTATCATCACAAGCACACAAAGTGGATAACATTATTGATTTCTACTTATGGGGTCCTCTGAAATCTTGACATGTGTAATCATCCAATGAGACAGCAATTTAAACAATTAATCAAGTGAAAAATGTACCTCTTCACGAACTGGAGTCAATCTAAAATGTGAATAATTCATTGCAGCCTTAGGAGAAGCAATATCTTCAGCTTCAGATCCAGACTCAGCGGTAGATGTATCGCTACCTTTTAACTGTTTAAAGGGAATAGGTCATGGACTGAATTCAGCAACACAAAAGGGCAAAACAACAGAACTTTCATTCAGTTCAATCTATTAAGCAGCCATACCGTAGGATATTGGGGCTTGGCATAAGCAAGAACCTTTCCATCACTGCTCAAGACCTTGACAACTTGTCTAGCACGCCGTGGCTCCCCATTAAGAACCATCTGCAAAAAGATGAAATGTGAAGGGTGATAATTTAGAAGATGACAAACAAAACATACCAACACATTCTACAGAACTTGAAAATGGTCCTCCCAGCAAACACATAAGCATGGAAAGAAAGTTATACAACACAAGACAAACCTTTAATATCTCAGGATTTCTCCAAGGTCCTTTATCAGACAGCATACATCCTCCTTGCTCTGAACAAGTGCAACTACCTCCAAGAAACTCCGGCAATTCACTGCATATTACAGTAAACCATAATATTAGAGAAAAACATTCAAAATGTCAAAAGGGAAGCTCCATACTACCCAAGGAAATACTAGAGAAAAACAAATGACCATATAACCTGGCATTAATAATTTCAAGTAATTTGCTCTGGAACTTCGTGCCAAGAACCTAAGAAAGATATTCCATCGATACAAAAAAGTTAGAGCCGTCTACAAAAGAACATAAAGCCACACACAAAAGGAAGGTCTAAGTTCTTCATACATGAATCTTTGAGGTGGTTTTTGGATCTAGGAAAGACTTTATAGTATTCCACAGTAGTCTGAACCCCGGACCAGCATTAACAATGAACATTTGATAAAGGGTCTGCACATGTAAAACAAATAAGTCATGCTCACTTCTGTTGAAGAAACTTGAAAAATAAAAGTAAATACTACAATTAAACTTACCTCAGGATAATTGTCACCATCTATCTTCTGCAGTCGTGTTATAAGTTCCCTAGCAGACTTGGTGAAATTTTTCAAACCCTGAAATCAAACAAGAAACTTTATAACTAAACCTGAAATACACAGTTTTCCTAAACAACAAATGTTATATGCAGATCCAAAATAATTATAGGCTACATACCACACCCTGAACATCTAAGATCGTAGTGCTTGAATCTATGTGCCGTTTAGCAGCAATGGTACAAGCTGGGAACTTAATTGCAAAGCTTTTTTCAAATTCCCGGACATGGTATTTTATATAGCGATCCAAAGTAGTTACTTGCATAAGTTTGTTTGGGTCAACTTTTCCTAATCTTTCAATGTACACAGGCCTACCCTCTTTGTCCACACCATGATAACCATGAGGATAGTACTTCAAAACTTCATCTATCTCTTGAAACTCAAATTCCTGCACACATGACATACAATCAACATGGGAAACTGAAAAAACTAAATAGTTGATACACAGAGTATATCGAGAAGAATATCAGATTGTAAATTTGTAATCAACAAGGTGAGTAAAGAGATATTACCTGCACAATAGAATCCACCCCAAACTCTTTTCTCCACTGAATCATATCAGCCCACATGCTTTTAGCTTTATCAATGTCAAACTTTCTTGCTTTAAGAAACCTACAACCAAAGATATCAAATATCGTCCAATATCCATGTATCTCAAAGTAAAGGATGATAAAATGACAACAACGTAAATAAAGAGCAAACATCCACACCTCAACATCATATGATAATCGTCATGTTTGTCGGGTAAAAGCTCATCCAATAACAAGGCTTGCCTAAATGCATCAACAGCTTGCAGCTCTTCTACATCTCGGATATCCTCTATTGAAACTGAGCTGACACGTCCATCACTCTTTCTTCTGCTACTTTTTTTCTTAAGGGAATGTTTTATTTTGGTTGATGCATTGATTGCCTTCTTCTTCAGAGACCAATTTCTTGATCTCCTCTCATCCTCTGAATTCTCAAAATCAGATTTTCTTTCTCTTCTCTCTTCATGATGTCCAGAGGACCCCTCAAAACCTACAATAGATTACAAATAGCAATGACACAGAAAAAGAGTTTAGTGAGCTTATTAACAATACTGTAATACTACATCCGTAAACATTTGGTTGCAACAACAAGGCATTATTTGTGAGTATTACAAAAATTGTTTGTTGCAACTAAATATTTACGGAAGTAGTCTTAGGTGACAATATAGCACAATTTGTTAGTAACTGAAGAATTGTGTCTTGCCAAGTCGCACCAAAAGCAAAGTAGAGAAGGAGCTCATGCATTTGAACACTTGGAGTAAAAAACAGTTGAGACAAAAAATTTTAAGGATATTGAAGGACACAACAATTAAAACTAAGCAAATAGCAATTCAATCAATGTCCCAAAGAAAGCCATTATAATATGACACCCAAAAACCCCAAGTCCCCAACCATTCAGCAGACTTCTCAAAAGCCATACGACTCGTATCTACTTCGACCACCATCGAATTTTGTTTTGTTCACCTATTAGACCAACAACATCCAAAGTCTAGACTAACAAAGCTCCCCAATGTCAAACTGCATCAGAAGCTCGAAAACTCAGCTCGCTGAAACAATACAAATCACAGTTTATACGAATCCGAATTACTTTGGAATGTTGCTAACCTAAAAATTCAGCAATTCAACAACCATGTCTGTCCACAATTTATGTATTTGACACATTAACAAGTTGGTAACCTAAATATTACCAATTACACACATTACTCTCTTGATTCTTAGTTTAGTCATTGACCTCTTGGTACAATGTGAATCACCTATACTAGCTGCCCTTCGCCTCGAAAACACTACCACCCATAATAAAAAAAATCAACAAATTAATTAAAAAAAAATTAAAATTCCCCTCATATTAACAACAATTCACAGTAGCACAGAAAACACAACTCAGGTAGCATAATTCAGATATTCATATACCAATAGTGACTTGTTGCGACTAATTAGTGGCGGAGGTAATGGGTAACCAAGAAAAAATTATATATATATCCCAATTCCCAAAAAAAACAATTCAAAATAATTCAGAAATAACAATTAAAAAACCTAAAAATTCAGCTACGAATAATTAAGAATAAATAAATAGGTAAATTCAGAAATTGTAAAAGGCCCAAAAAAATAACTCACAAGGTCGAGCAAATCGATCCAGAGGTCCGGACATTCTTCTAATTTTCTGATCAGAATTTAAAGCATCACCAAACCCCTCAACAATCGAAGATCTTCCTTTATCCAGTTTGTCTTTAACCTGCATTTTAATTCAAAAGAAAACCCTATAATCGTCAATTTCCGAAACCCTAATTCAACACCCAAATAAAAAATAAAAATCAAAAATCAAAAGAAAAAAGCAGAAAATTATCAAAACCCTATACCTAAAAAAACAAAGGGAGAAAATATTATCTCAAAGTGATCTGAATTGTCGGTGCTAATTTGAGGAGGGGAGAGAAAGAGAGCTTTAGAAGAAATTGAAGTGAATATTTTTTGGGGGTTTCCGAAGTTATAGAGAGCTGAAATTTTCAGAGTTTAATTCTAATTTTGTAACAAAGAAGAATGAAAATTATTATGGTTTTTTCAGATTTTAGAGGATTAATTCAATTTTACAACTTTTTTTTTTATTTTTTATTTATTAAAATAATAAGATGGAAAGTATTATAATTGAGGAAATTCCTTTTTGGTAGCAGTAAAAAAATAATAATAATAATAATCAAATTCTCCCGAATTTGACGGCGATATTGAAGAAGGAGAGGTTTTAAGAGAGTGAAAGTTGCTTTTTTTTTTTTTTTTTTTTTT
>PYUH01000100.1:836905-865055 GCA_016808085.1 Suaeda aralocaspica
AAAATAATGTTGTTTGCACTGTGAGATTATGAGAAAATGATACTATTATAAAAAATAGTCAAACATTCCGATTATTACTCGTAAAATCAAAATAAAGTTATCGTCAGTAAATATAAAAGTACAAAGTAATCCACAATATAAATGTACCAAAACAATTAACAATGCCATGATAAGAGTAAGAGATTGCTTAATTGGTTAGAAAGCCACGCTCAATTCCACGATATCTTGAAACCAATTTAGCAATGCTCGTCCATACAACACCATTAAAACAACAACAACAATGATAGTTGATGGTGGTGCTGGTTTTGAAACAGGCCAAACATTTCTAATAAAAAAATGATTAAGACAACAAAAAGAAAAGAAAAATTGATGATTTTCGTGTGAAACAAATTGCTTAAGGGTATTGTCACAATTGTCCCTTGTTAGTTGGGGATCAAATCATCATAGTAAGCATCAGAGTTTTAAACATCATCTAATTTAATCATTTTGCTATTGTCTACACACCTCCAACCATAATTGTCAAAAAATATCCATTTTGCAATCCCACAAAAATCCAAAATGACCATCTCATTTTCTCAAAAAAAAAAAAAAAAAAAAAAAAAAAAAAAAACGTGAAACGGGTTTCTTGTTTATACGTTGTCGTTTCCACTCTGCAAAGTGCAAACCTCAAGAAAAAAATAAAATTGAAACACGGAATTTAAAAAAATAAAATTGAAGTACAATATTTAGACAATAAACAGATCTATCCCACATTTGAAGGAAGCTGAAGCGCAAAATCGAATTAATTCGATCTATTATCTCTTTATTATCTGGACTATAATATCCGTTTGTAATATTGGCAGCTAAATTCTCTTCTCCAATTTCCGGTAATTTTCTTTTTTTTCTTTTTGGTTAAATATATTTTTTTTTCCCTCAAATTTTTGGTTGATTTAAGCAATTTCTGTAGCTCATAATATTGCTTGTTCGTAGGTTAAATTTCTGTATCTTTATGATTTTGAAGTTCGATTGAAATGTCAATTATTCGTATATAATTATTTAGCTGATTTTATTGTGTTAAATTTGAATTTTAGAAAAATTAAATGTAATGATTTTATTTCATGCAGAAAAATCGGTAAAAATGGTGAAGGAAACCGAGTACTATGATCTACTAGGCGTTAGTGTTGATGCTACACCAACGGAAATTAAGAAGGCTTACTACGTTAAGGTGAGAGCTCAAAAACTTTGATGTTTGTTTATAATTTTTAGTTTACTTAAAGAATTTATATGCATGAATTTTAATACATGTTGATAATTATTCCATATTTGCATAGTTGCATAGTTTTCGGTTTTCGAGTAGTAAATAATGTTTGATTTGTGTGTAATGATAATCATGATTCAAGAACATGGGGATTTTAAGCTATGATTAGTTTTAGAAAGTTGTTTGAGGGTTAGCATGAGGAGTTTCGAATAAGATTATTAATATTTAATGATTGGTTTGACATTGAAAGGCAGGTAGGGATTCCTGGCATCGAGTATTTTAGAGGCGCGGAAAATTTTCGTTTGAGTTTTGTGAAGTTAGGATTACTCAAATGGCCATTTTTTTGAGTGAAAAGTGTGCATCATCTTTCAATATGTAGACTCAATCATTTTGAACGATACGACTCCTTTTGTGATGCTTATCTTATGAACATTCAACTTGATTGTGTAGCTGTTAATCCAACTATTCCTTGCCCTTGAACAACTAAAGGATATAAAGGGAGAAGGGCAAACGATTGTGTGGTATGTGAAATCAAAAACTACTTTTGGTAGGCTTTGCTTTGTTTTCGTTACAAGGATTTTGGTGTTGGCTATATGTTAACTTGGAGGTATGGCAAAGTTAACAGCTATACATACAATTCAATTACGAGTTGGAATTGGAACTTGTGTATATGCAGTGAAATACATTGGTTAAAATAAAATAAAATATAGCAGGCTGATGTTAAAATACATAAGTAATAAAAGAAGAAAGCTAATCTTGAGCCGGGTATACTTGGAAGTGAAAGCAATTCATTTAACTTAATCCTTTTCATTATAATCTCCTTTCTCTACTCTCGTGTAATTAGCCACCATTGAACTACAGTGGGCTTATAAACTGTCGCAAACCATCTGAAGCTGCATGTGAAACACAATTTTGATACAATGTTTGTCGATAACAATAGTGCCATCCATTGTAATCAATCTCCAAGAAAAAACTTCTCTGTAACCAATCTCATTTTGTTGCTCAATTATGTGATTATATCGACTTAATGAATGATGGGAAGACTTCTATGGTAGATGTGCTAAATTGCTAATATTGAATCTAGTTTTGCCTATTCGGTTAGGAATGATACTTTAGCTTCAGAAATAGGACTAATTTATCATAAACATGTTGGAAAATTTATTGGTTTGAATGTTACACAAGTTTTCCTCTCAAGCCTAAGAGGTTTCTGATTCTTTAGATGAACCTTCTGATCAGAATATCATTAACTTTTTTTCTTCCCTTTAGGCAAGGCTTGTTCACCCTGATAAAAATCCTGGAGATCCAGAGGCTGCCCATAAGTTTCAGGTATAAAATTTGATGTTATTGCAGAATCCTCTCTGTGCAGTTATAAAGACTTGTAATTCCTTGGTCAGTGATCACAAAGGAAAATCAATAAATATTATACTAATAGTTTTTTTTGTAGTATGTGTATATTCATGCTGTTTTGTGTAATTGTAGGAACTTGGTGAGGCTTATCAAATTTTAAGTGATACTGAAAAACGTGAGGCATACGATAAGTATGGGAAGTCAGGTGTACCACAGTAAGTGTTTACAATTGAAGAAAGGTCTTAGATTAGGTGGCTGCTCAAATGAACTGATCTACCTATGCTTTACAAAATTGTGTATGACTAATCTATATGCTTATAACTTTATAAGTATATCTAGTTTGAACAATGTCCAGTGTCATTTATCTCTTAGCTTCCTTATACTCCAAGTCTTGGTTATTGTTGTGTGAATCTATGCTCTAATCATCGTTCTTTTTATATGTTTGTCAGGGATGCCTTGATAGATCCAGCAGCAGTATTTGGGATGCTTTTTGGAAGTGATTTTTTTGAAGATTATATCGGCCAGCTTGCGTTGGCTTCTGTAGCAACTGTTGAGTTGGAGGAGGATTCCCAGCTTCCTGCAGAGGTTAGGAGACAGAAAATTCAGGAGAGGATGAAGGTATTATAGCTTGTTATTATATTCTGTCATAAAAGGGTTCAACTATCCAAATATTAAAGCAAAGTTGACCTTTATTATATTGCAGGTAATGCAGCAAGAAAGACAAGATAAACTCATATCGAATCTAAAAGATCGTCTTCAACCATATGTTGATGGTCGTATTGATGAGTTTGTCAACTGGGCAAAATCAGAAGCATCGAATCTCTCAAAAGCTGGTATGACTAGTATAGCATTTGATCAGCTTAAGGCGGCCTTAATTTCTGCCCCCATCATACAAGCTCCTCATTCATCTGAACAGTGCATTTATATAAGGCCAGCTTTGTCCAATATGCCCCTTACCATTAGAAAATGGTTGCACTACTGTTAGTTGCCCCAAAGTAAAATTTCCTCCTTGTATTTTCAGATAGTAAGGGAGTATGCATTAGTCTTCCTCACCTACATCTTTCTTTCCCTTTATTCTTATGTGTGTTTCCTCGTTTCTTATATTGTTTTTAAATTCCCTTATTTAGTTTTGTGGCCTCAACTACTATTAACCCGATGCTACTACTATATATCTATGATGTGGTGTGCCTTATTTTTATGTATTAATCTTCATTACAGATTGATTAGATTCATAAACTGACCCAATATTTCGAAGATAATATACCCTGAGTATCTGCACTTGCACCAACTTAAATACGTTTTTAATTCTTGATATTTCATTACAGTTTTTGGTGAGGCTATGCTCCACACAATTGGTTATATTTACACAAGACAAGCTGCCAAAGAAATAGGCAAGGACAACAAGTTTCTAAAAGTACCCTTTATAGCAGAATGGGTGCGTGACAAAGGACACCAGATAAAGTCACAGGTGATGGCTGCTTCAGGTAAGAATAATTTGTAGATTTTGTAGGTTAAGGACTAAACTGTGGGGGTTATCATCACATATTTTCTGATGCACTTCATGTTCTTTTTATCTTATGGCTTATAAGTATTATTGAAGCTTCATGTTTTGGGTTGTACAGGAGCTGTGTCACTAATTCAAATACAAGAGGATCTAAAGCGGTTGAGTCAAGGGGAAAATAGAGAAGAGAACTTGATGAAAGCCATGGAAGAGAAGAAAGATGCCATGCTTAATTCCCTTTGGCAGCTTAATGTTATTGATATTGAGACAACCTTGTCACGTGTTTGCCAACAAGTGAGTTTTTATTTAAAAATAAATTATTATTACTACTTGCCAGGTTTAAGGGACATGTTTTTGGCACATTGAACATCATTTCAAGAGAAAATGCATTCAGATTGAAATTAGAAGAAGTAATTGAGTCGTCTAGAAAGCTTTGTTGTATATTCTGATCATTCAAAGATTTTAAGGTTGTATGTCTTCCTGAGTGATCTTGTGGCTGACTCGTGAACTTTATGAGTATGCACATATTTCATAATTAAACTATGCATTCTCTTGGTAGTTGTACATTTTCTCTTTGATGCTAATGATTGAAGTTGGGTATTAACTTTGCATTGAAGAGTTGAACCCTGAATCGGTGTTGTCTTGCTTTAACATGATCTTTGTTCCTTGCAGGTTCTTAGGGATAGTGATGTTTCAAAAGATGCACTCAAGGCACGTGCTAAGGCGTTGAAAAAACTTGGAACAATATTTCAAGTAAGTTGCAATTGATTAGCTTGTCAACAATCTATTATTGCTCTTGTTATTTGGTGGTTTAGGTTGTCTATATTTTTGCTTTGTGGAATACATATTGCCCTTGTAGGATCCATATTAGGTAATGTTAGTTTTTTCATGTTTTAACTATGTTTGTTATGCTATGTGCTCGATCATCAATGGGAGGGAAAGGCTGTGCCTTATTTCTAAAGGCCTAAAGCATAGAAGTACGACTGTCAAGATCATCTCAGTGAACAACCAAACTTAAGTATCTTAGGCGTAAGGAAGCATCAGGATGTTGATAGAATCCTCAGTCTTTACCCATATGATAGGACCTTGGTTCTTCAATATGAATGATGTAAGTTAATCAAAAAAATCCAGCTATGAGCAATTTTAAGCCTCTTATATATGTTAAGGCTCTGTTTGTTTGATGGAAAAACACTTTTCATAGAAAATAATTCTCTAAGAAATATAGTTTTCAATGGAAAACAAAATCGGAAAAGAAGTTTTCCCTTTTTTTTTGGTGGAAGAAAACTCATGGAGAAAAAGAAAATGGGGAAAAAGATGTAAAAGAGAGGAATAGAAGAGTAAGGAAAAGGAAGGAAAATGTGGCACACTTTGTTTACAAAAGGAGAACAGGTTTTCTTATTTAAAGAGGAGTTTTTCACCTTTGAGAAAATTGATTTCCACCCCGTACCAAAACAAAAAAGAAAAAATGGGGAAATGATGGAAAATCATTTTCTGGGAAAGTGTTTTCCTCCAAAACAAACGGAGCCTTAGTCTACATTATTGCCTGTTGAGCATCTTCCCAATTGTGACTTGCTCTGCTGTTCTGTCTCAGCAAACAGTCTGGCTTTCGAACTTAGGTTGCCCAAAAATTTTCAAGTTCCACTTTCTCAGTAGTACTATGTTTGCGTTAGGCATATTGATGAGGTTAATATTATTAGAAGTTGGGCTAACTATTTATGATTGAGATATGTAGATACAAGCACAAGTTCCTCTTGAGTTTTTTTTGTTACTGGGTGCGCTCTTTGAGTTAAACACTTTACAGCTTTAGGTTTATGAACAAATGCCCGAAATCTTGCTTTGTTTCAGGGTGCAAAGGCTCCTTACTCAAGAGAAAACAGTCTTCGGAGTGAAGTGCCCAACACAGCTGACACATCTGGGTCAACACAATCTTGAATCTCTCTATCAGCACCTCAGCTTGCCGTGTATGTAGTTGTCATATTGATGACATGTCACTGTGTTATTTGACGCAACCATGGTCATAGAGCATGGAATTCCTGTGCTGTACTTGAACCATATGATTTTCCACTATTGTACATTATTTGGCTTCAATTTGGTGTTGCCTACCATCTTGGCTTCTTGTAATTTCCATTATTATTATTATTAAAATGCAATGAGATATCATTTTATTAAGTAAATTAAGTTGTTAGCATGCATAAATTGAGTTTGTTTGTGAGATGGATTGATTTTGAAGCATAATCTCGAAATGTGGCCAGAATCAGAGAAATTACTCAAAAATGCACCAAAGATGATCTTATTCACCAAAACTAATACTGTATACCTATATCCACGCTTAGAATTTTTGTTTTTGGCAATTCTAATTACTGAATGGTTTGTCCAAAAATTTGATACCTTTTCTGTTTTGCCTCTTTCCCTTTGGTCTTTTTGCAGAGAAGACACAAAGATTGATGATAACTTTTTGGCCAACAATTTTTTTTTTTTTTTGGAAAAAATGAATCAAACTCGGTAAAATTTTAGGAAATTCCATGTTTATCAAGTTCTCATGATGGCAAATTGATGTAATTAAAATAAAATTGAAGGGCAAAAGTGTCATTTTGTAGATTTAAAATGGGATATTTTGAAACTAATGAAGTCTATTCTTACGTTTTTTACACCTTGTAATAGTTGTAACTACCTGGAGTATTTTTTTGTTGTTGTTCAGAGAGCCAGGATTGTGAATTTGTGAGAACATTTTGTAATTAGCTTCTTATTGTTTTACTTGCTTTATCATTGCAAGTTTTTTTTTTGTGTATTATGATTCCATAATATAGAATATACCACATATACAAATGTACAGTGAATTATTAATTAGTCAGCTCATCCTTTTCTCCATTATTTTGTAATGTAATCTTAGAGCAGTTTTAAGAATATTCAAGCAACGGTAAAAAAAAAAAAAAAAAAAGTAATGCTATACATAATCCATAGTACTAGTATAATTATAAATAATTTATATAAATATATACATTTATGTAAACACAAAATCTGCTGTAATTAAATGCTTAAATGAAAAAATAATTTCTATTTTTAATCACCTATTCATAACCTCAAGGCCTGCAAAACTATTTTCAAAAATGAAAATTCATACAATTCTCAACTTGTCATCCATAAATCCAATTCACTTCACTCAAACTACATAAATCCATTATTTATACTTGTCGTCCACTCTTGTTTGATACATTTTGGTCTTGCCACATATGCCAATGTACTTGTTTAAATCGAAATAGTCATCTCTTGTTGTTTATACGTAAACCTTATAATAACTAGTAGTATTAATAACGTATTATTGAGACGAATCAAACAAGATCTCATATGACTATATTATGTTTTAATATATTGAAGTAATTTAAAGATTCTGTCATGTTAATTAAGATTTCAAACGTATCAACAAAAAAATGAAGGGAGTGTACAATTAACCACCCACCAAAAAAAAAAAAACTACACATTTCTGAGGATATAACATGCAATTAATTACATATAAAGTATTCCTTTTTTTAAGATACTCGTACATAGTACTCCGTAATATTTTTAAATTTAAATTCACATCATCAATAAAAATGTTCTTTGCGTTTCACATGACAAGAACTTTTTTTATACAATAATAATTTCCCTTCTCTCCCTATCCCCCTTCCTTCACCTCTCTTCTCTCCCTCCTCCTTTTCTTCCCTCTCCCCTCTTCCTTCCCCTCCTTCTTTTCTTCCCCCTCCCCCTCTTTTTTTTTCTTTTCCCTCTTCACTCCTATCCTTCTTTCCTTTTTCTTTCCCTCCCTACCTATCCTTCTCCTCTTTCTTCTTCACCTTAACCCCTACCTCTTCTCTCTTTCCCTTCCTCCTCCCCTCTTTCCTTTTTATCTCTCTTCTCTTTCTCTTCTTACCCTCCCGTTTCTCTTTTCACTTTTCTCTTCCCCCTTCTCTCTTTCTGCCCCTTCGCATGTCGCCTTTTCTCCCTCCTTTTTGCTTTTCTCTCCCTTGTCTTTTTTTCCTTTCGGTCCCCTCCTTTACTCCTGCTTTCATCGCTCCTCGACTTTGTCCTTCCTCCTCCGTCTTCTTCTTTTCTCCTTGTTCCTATGCCTCTTCTCTTTCTTATTCTTCTATCCCCCTTCCACCACCCTCCCCGCACTTTGCCGGCTCTTCCCTAGACCTCTTCCTTTTTTATTCTTTTCATCTCTCTTCTTTCTTATCCTGGGCCTTTTCCCCCGCCTCTTCCTCATTTGCTCCGCCTCCCCCACTTCCTCCTTCTCTCTTTCTTTCTCTCTTCCCCCTTCCCTCTCTCCCCTCCCTCCTCCCCTCCCTCTCTTCCCTCTTTTCTTCTCCCCTTTTTCTTTTATCTCTTGTTTTTCCTTTTCTTTCTCCTCTTCTCCTTCCTTCCTCCTTTCCACTTCCTTCATCCTCCCTTTATCCTTTTTTCTTCCTTCTTCTTCCTTCTTCTTCTCTCCCTTTTCCTTCTCTCTCTTTTTTCCTCCCACCGCACATTTTCTTTTTCTCTTCTTTCTTTTCTCCTTCTTTCTTCCTCTCCGCTCTTTTCTTCCCTTCATTCTCTCTCTTCTCCTTCTTGTCCGCCCATTCTACGTACTCCTCCCCCTTTTTTCTCTCCTCTTTTTCCTCTAATTCTCCCCCTCCTGCCTCTTTCCCTTCAGATCCGCCTTCCTCTGCTCATTTCCCCTCTTTTTTCTCCCTTCCTTTCCTTCTCTTCTTTTCTGCTCTCCTTTTTTCTCCTCCCTATTCCTATTCTCTTTTCCTTTTCTCCTTCGTATAGTATCCTCTCCGCCCGCTCCCTTGTCCCTCCTTCTTCCGGCTCTCCTTTTTTCTTTTCTCTCCTCTCCCCTTCCTTTTCTTTCTATTTTCTTTCCACTCTTCTCTTCATTTTTTTCTCCCCATCTCCTTTCCGCTCCTCGTTCTTCCGTTTGCCCCCCTCTCTTCTTCTAATTACTCCTCTGTCTCCCTTTTCTTCTCCTCGCGGGCCTTCCCCATTTTTGTTTTTTTACTTTGCTTCCTTTTTTTTCGTTCGCTCTGATCCTCGTCATCTTTCCCGCCTCTACGCCTTCCCTTCTCTGCCTTCCGCCCCTTGTCTTTTTCATTCTTATTCTTGCTTTTCTTGTTTCCCTGTTTTTCTTCTGTGTCCGAAGCCTCCTTTCCTACTTTCCCCCGTCTCATTAATCTACCCCAGACCCGCTCTCTCCCTACTCCGCTCCTCCTCTGCTCCCCTCTCAAGAGGTGTTCGAAGGACATAACTAGGATCATAAACTCTGTAATACGTAGTTTATGAAGAGTCTTTGTTTGTATGGCATCGTAAATTAACAACCAAAAGTTTAAAAATGCACTCATGCACCAATTAATTCCAGTATAGAGTAACCATTGGTCCTTTAATTACATGGTTACATTAAAAGGTACATATCATTTCATCACGGTTCACGTACGTTGTACGGCCGGATGAACGGTAAGTGCCTAATTGGTGATATTGCTTGACGAAGAAAACGTAGCCATGATTCCAAAAGCACCAACTAATGTGGCAAAAACTAGGGATGAATATAAGCAACGAAAGTGCTTTTGTGCTCCATAAATTATAACAAGAGGATAATGGCTTTCTTATCAGCCAGCTTAAAGAACGAAACAGAAGTCACAAAATATCTTCATTTGTTTGCTTAAGACAGAGAACATTAAACAATTGAAAAAAAATTGGATTAGGCTAGATAGCTTTAATAGTGGCTTCTCTTTATTCTCCACCCACTGTCTTATCAATGTATGGTATTTGGTAGGGTGTCTTTTGTCTTTTAAGTATTATTGGAATACTCTAGTCATCCTTATTTATTATCTACAAACCTATATTAGCCTAGCTAACCAAATAGTAAAGACAGAACTAAATACTAGTTAACCTATAAAAAGAAAGGCACTCTTTCATTCTCCCCTCCTCAAATGCCCTTAACATTAAGTGTTAAAATGATATATTCTTAATAGAATGAAATTGAAGTACCCTATATTAGTAAACATGGTAAATATGTAGGAACATGGCAATGTGGGATCATCTAACTACACCTTTTATCTTAAGTCGTCAAAAACATATAGTAGAATGCCCCTTAGATCAATAATATGTATTAGAAATGCCCCTTGGATCAAAAGAGAGTCTTGGGGAAAGTTACTCATGGTTCAAAGGTCGCTAAAAGGTGTTGAGGAGCAAGAAATTAATGCAATAATATGTCGTTATTTCGTGTGAAAATCCTATATAAAGGAACATAACAAGTTTTTAGAAGCCGAAATCGATCTTGGAGAGTTCCAACGTCACCCCTGAACACTTGGGAAAACTAGGGCGGAAATAAGATGAGACAACTCGTTTGGACATTGGAAACAAATACGGAGTACTAAAAGTCATAGTTTTTCAAGGTACTAAGCCTCGGGGAAATAAATTGCCAAAAATTTTATTGGGTGCCCTTAGGGTCAAAATAGGGCCCGCAATCACTTGTAGGGTAAGAAAAACCATAAGATGGACCGTTATTCCTATTTTAGCATTTCTATTTTCCGGAATTTTAGCTCCAAGTAGTAAAGAACCAAGAAGAGCGAAAAAGACTAATCTGCCCTTTTTCAAGAATCTCTCAGAAGAAGGTTGATAACAAGTGTTTAGAGGCCGAAACTAAACATGATAAACATGTGATCATCTAGAGCCAGTGGTAAAAAATAGGGCGGAAACAAGACGTAGCCTGAGATATATTCCGTTTAGAAGCCGAAACAAATGCTATAAGTCAACAATTTTGAGGGTTTCATTGTCCTAAGAAAAACAGTCGAAAAATCTTACACGGTGCCCATAGGGTCAAAATAGGGCCCACAAGCAGTTATCATATCATTATTCGAAAGGTCATAAACGGTCCGAAAAAACGAAAAAGACTAATGTGTCCTTTTCATCTCACGAAAGGTCTCTAAACATTGTATCGATCACCGATCGATTTAGTATTAAAAATTGAAGTTTCCATTTCATGCGGTTTAGTTAAATCAAAGAATATATAAGCCATTCATAATGGGTAAAGCAAAGTCAGCTCAAAGTCAAACCTTCGACTAGGATCTCCATGGCCAATGGACCTACTATATGTAAAGTTAACACTTTAATTGGTTAGAAATTAATCAAATTGTAACACAGTTAACAACTTCCTCATTGTCTACCAATTCAAGCATCTTATATTACTTTTGGCCAAAGCCATTTTTATGGATGAGGGAAACATATAACAATTATAACCTAAAAATAATATTGTCGTAGAGTTAAATGAGTGCTAAAGTATCAATAATAATGATATGATCGATTATAGTATTAAATCGAGTACGTACGTATATAGGTTCTTTTTTACTTGATGATATCAAGACGTTTGCATATTTCCTTACTAAGGATAATGCTAGAACTATAGTTTGGAAGTGAACTTAGAATACTAGTACTATAATGAAAGTCAAAGGGAATAAAGCTAATTAAGTGCATGTAAATCATGGAAGAAGTGGAAAATTAGGTGAGTAAAAGAAGGATTCAAATCCTCTCTACTTGGATAACAAATTGACATCAAATTTCCCTATTATATCCACTAACTTCATAGACTTTCATGTCCCAAACAACAGGAGAGTGGTCTCCTATCTCCTTTAAAATTTTCAATTTTTTTAAACCCTAAAAAAGCAACTACATGATAATTTATTCATATATATATTGGTGTGCGCATTATAACTTAATCATTGTGTTATCTTTTCTAACTAGAATACCACTTTCCATTTAAAGTTCGAGTCTTTTGAATATCACCATAATTCTTAAGTACTTCCCTTCCTTGAAGAAAGAAGAGAAATAATAAGGGGGAAAAAACAAAAAAAAAAAAAAAAAAAAGAGCTAGAGAAAAAGGATTTAAAGTTGTTGAGTTAACATGGGTTTTATTGGCACCCAGAAACTAGTCTTCTTTTCCTCATCATTTCTGCTTTACTTGTATCAACTTCATATGCAGGTAATTTTAAATAATGCTTTATATTCAACATATATACATGCTAAATATTTTTAGTTGTTTTCATCTCAATTCGTCACGAATGCAGGTCGTCATTTCCGTTTCTTGAATAATGAAGGCTCGACTAAAGAATTTGTTGGAGTCGATGAGGTAATCATATCATTAATTAGTAATTAGTTCGTTGTAGACTTGTAGTTTAATTCCTTTTATACTAATAATATATTTTGATATATGCATTTATATTTGAAGATTTTTTTAAGATATATGTAATACATGGTAGCTAAAGATATCTAAACATAATATAGTGACTCAACTATACAAGAGTGCAAGCTAAGGGAAAGCAGCTAGCTAGGGAAGTAATCTTAGCATGCATATATCATGTCCTCAGTCCTCCCATATTAGTTGAGTATTTCACACTCTCACCTGTGAGTTCAAGTATTCGATCAAGTTTTATATAAATTCGTTTAATAAGATGATATAAATTATTTTGTATTATCAAATAGCTAAAGTTATAAACTTAATTATAATCATTTTTCACACTGGTAATGTAAGCGGTAAATATTATATTAGTAAGTGTTTGCAAATTTTTTAACAATAGAAAATAATTTAGCTTATGAGGACAAAGGGGAAGGATAGGAGTAGCTAATTAGTTGGATTTTACTATTGAGGGTATATTAAGAATTTTTACTAATTAACAACTTGGGAGGGAAATAACACCCAGCTAAACAAAACTACCCTAGTAATGTTTGGCCAAAATCATTATTAGATCAGTAGATGTATGTAATTTATTAGTAGAATTAGTTATATTTTTCAAAACACATAGAGTAAATTTTAGCTCCGTGTGTTTTTGAAAAACTACTCTGTTATTTATATAGAGAGTTGTCTGTAGAAAATTTATAGTTTCGTAATTTTTTGTTACAACTTTACAAACAACTCGATCGAACTAGCTGACTACTAGAGTAAAGACCGAATTGTTATTTCACAGTGACGAAAACCACTGACGCATGTTATTTAATTTGTAGGTGTTATAGTGTGTGTATACTTGTATGTACCAATATATGTACTTTTTACATTTCAGAAATCATCATATTAATTATCAATATATTGCTTGATTTGATTGATAATGCATGCATTTATATGCATATTGAGGTACTTAAACTTGCATAAGCTATTATTTGCCCTTATTTATCCTTTTTAAAAAATTATTTGGCGGACGATTTTTGTTATTTTGTTTGACATGCAGGAATCAGCAATTGAAGGAGAAGATGATGAGGTTGCGAAAAGTGCATGAAGGATGCTAAGGCATATGTTCACTAATCAGACTATGGAAGATATCATCCATCACCTTCTTTCCGAAGGCCTCGTCACAACTCATCCCAATTAATTAATTAATCAATATCAAGTCTTTAATTAATTTTCAGTAATTAATATGCCATGCATCTGATATTAGCATGCTAATCTCAGCTTTTTTTTTTTTTTGCTTTGTTTAAATAAAGTCATTAAGTAAGCCAGCTATGGGACGATGTATTCTAATATAAATTTAATATGCTTTCTACATGCATATATATGTATTTTGTATATACTAGTCATGTTTTCGTTTTAATGTATGATAATATATACAGCTATATATATAATATTGTTATATTTAGTCCCCATGTTTTGTGATAAAAATAAAGCGTAGTGTATTTGAGTTAATTATTCCACTTAGAAGGGAGGGTGGATGGATTCGAACTCGTGACCTTTGTATCACGTTGGCCCTGATCCCATGCTAGAGGACCATCTCAACCAAAGCTTAAGCTGATGGTTGAGGCCCAGGAATTGTTTTTACTCTATCAGAAACCAATTGACTACCTCCTTTTTTATGACTTGTAGCACATGTTATGTCCAAAATTATTTTGGGTGAGTGCATAGTGATGGATTGGACTTGGTTATTTTGGTTCAGTGAGAGGTTGGGAGGTAATACAACAGTTATAGTTATAGGTACAAAAATCAAATTCAAATCTATGATAATTTGAACTACTCGTATTAATAAACGTGTGTATACTAGTGAAACAGAACAAAGTGGAATAAAGGAATTGAGATTGAGAAATTGAAGTTATAACAAGTATGCATTACAAGTTTACAACTCTTATATATCGAATTGTCAAATTGAACCATTTAGTATCAAACTTGCCAATCTACTCCGTAATTAGCTTGTGATTCAAATTGATTCTTTCTCTCTCTAATTGTAGGTGGTGATAACTGATAAGTGCATCACAAATTGAACTGTCGATAGTAAGAAAGTGTGTCAAGGTAATTGTTTTTATTGGGTTTCCATTAGCCTTTTGTATGGGAAGTAGTACATTTACATCATGATGGGTGAGCGGTAGCCCACTAAAACTAAAAAGCCTCAATCAAAGCCCAAACCTATGCTTTCCTCATTTCATTTCCTTAACCAATAACGCTTCTATTTGGTATGAAAATCATTCATCTACTTTCTTTTTTTTCTTCTTATCCTTTATCGATCTATCTATATACTCCGTACTTCTATCTGTATGAAACTATAATTAATCAACAACTTTTAGGAGACTAAAATTTCTTCATTTGAAACTGAAATTTACGTACAATTGAATTTAACTGATATTAGAATTAACTTGAGCAATTTTTTTTTGCGAGTTGGAGTGCCATAAAAACGGTGTGATGAAAATCAATTTTAAAACTTTATAAAATTGGAAGAAATTTATAGCAAAATGAACTATCCCTCATTATTAAATGCTCCATTATGGCATTATATAACATCTTAAATTCTTTTGCTACAAAAGTGTGAAAACTAAACTATTCAATCCATGAACAAATCACGTCCTTTCAAACACTTGGCCCCATATTGAACGTAATTCTAGAATTGGACTCTTCAAGTTTAATACTCCCTCGGTCTTTTTTTACTTGCTACATCTCGCATTTTTCAAGCGCAACTTATAAATTAATATTTCGAGTTTGGTATAACAAGAAATTATAAAAAATATATTTTTCGGAAAACACACATCGAGACGAATCAACAAAATCTCATATAACTATATTTTTCTTTACGTATTAACACCAAAGTGAGTCAAAGTTATAATTTAAATAATGTCAAAACTCCTATGTAGCAACTAAAAAAAGACCGAGGGAGTAAAATTATTATGGACTACATAGTGCTCCTATCCTATAGTTTTTTTTTTTTTTTTTTTTTGGCAAAAGCCTAGTTGGAACTTGGAAGAATGTTATAATTAGTAGGTAAACCTGAAATAATTGGTGTGACAAATCCAAAAGGGAAAAGTATAGAAGATAAATGGATACCGTACGTGTGATCACTTGATATACGCCACCATTGAAAGAACTCATCAAAACGAGATCATGATCTACAATAGTTAACTTAATTGTCCTCCAAATACGCATTGCCTTAATAACTTAACAAAGAAGTTGAGGTAGAATTGACATTGACCAACAATTTGGGGACTAGTACTGTCAGCTTCATTTGACTTGATTAACACAAAGCAATGCTACAAAAATGAAGTTGACCGTTGCAATCAACCAAAGTTGTATATATATACTACTAGACCACTAGTTTCTTGTGATTTTCGTTTGCATGGCTACTTGTTATTTGTCTTTAGTTACTACACTCAAATTGAACATTATTACTCTTTATTTGCACCAATGCACCATATGTAGGGGTGAACCTCAATCCACGTTACAGTTTACTCGTACAAGTCACAACAATGATAAACCTCCTTAATTAAACCTTTTTGTCTATTTGATATTTTTTAAGCCTGCTTAATTGCAAGCATCACATAAAGAGAATGCTTATTATTTGTTTATTTTTTGATAGTCTACTATTGATTATATCTACGTATATAGAAAAATCGTATTATAGCTTTTCATCAACCACTATACATGATAGAGTAGTACCTATAGTTGCATTATTCGTTTATACCATTGTTATAAAGGGTACATAATTATGGTAAACTACTTTGTAAGTGATTAGTGCTCGATCAATTGATCAATAATGGTCATGTAAAAAGTTCGTAAGGTTTTCCCGTTTCCATCCTCCTTACCCAATTTATAGAAGTTTATAAAAAAAAAAATGTACTCATATTAAGACCAAATTACAAGAATGTTTTAAAAGGAAACTCTTCATAACCTCTTAAGGTCATCAAGATTAGTTTAATCTATACATCATGAGTGGATTTGGATCCTCTACTTTATTATTTGAGGTAATTGTAGCTAGTAATAGCGTGGTCTCAGGTGTTAAGGTATATCCCTCAGTGGAGTATATAGTATCTAATCTTTGCTTATTAGTAAAATTCATTTTCAAAACAAAGGATATTACATTATTTTGCTATGCTTACTTTATAGTTTCCGTCATAACTCCATATTTATATTTGTTCAAGTGACCAAGATGCACAAGCTAAAGTCAACATCATATTAGCTAATGTTTCATGTGTAGAGAAGATTAAATTAAACAAACAAAAAAGGATTATAAATAATTCACAAAACACATATTACTTTCTTGAAGGTGAAATAAAGCATGGAATGCGTCCCATGCACTTCGCGTGCTATTATTCAAGAAAAGAGTTGAGTTGCCTTTTCATTAGCTTTCATATAATTTCGAGGATTATTTCACATCCCCTTTGATTGTTCAAAGATATTAACTAAAAAAACATACAAGAGATTTGGTGCGAATTAGTGTATTATAATTGCAACCTCTTACATGAATAAAATTGATGGTCATTATAGTAACGTAGATGATCAGCCTTATTTGTGGGTATGTATAGTGTTTGGTATAAATGTAACACACCTAAAAGTATAAGCAATAATAAATAATAATTGTTCGTGGAGAGGATTAATCTCCGACACATCCCACAAATCTATGAGTTAACAACTACTTAGGGGATTAAAGTTTGGTTATATTTGGTTTTGGGGACTCAATTTTTTTAAGAGTTAGGGGACTAACTTAAAACACCGTTAGCTAGATGAATCACAGTTAACAGTTTATTATCCAAAGTACACTCTTCCCTTCTACACACATGACATTGACACCAACAACAACAACAAAAAACCTAATAATAATGATGCTTTCTTCCCTTCTTCTTACTGATTACTACCAGAATAATATGTTGAATTGCAAAGAAATTTTTACTGGATTGATATAATATTTGGAACTTAAATTGCGCTAGTAAATTTGTATCCTCTTCTAATTTGCATATTGGCCGTTGATAAGGATTATCATTTTTTTGAATTGAAAAAAAATAAATATGAAATAAATAATAATCAAAGTGGATAAAGTCTTAATATTATATTTATAGTGCATTCAATTTAGTCTTTGTGCCTAATTTATTCTAGTTATGAATAAGCAACTTGTATTTATATGTTGATACAAGTTTTGTATTTTATTTTGGGTTGATAATTTTATTGAAGGAAGACATGGACACAACTTTATTTAGTAAATTTAGTTATTGATAGCTTATAGAATTTATTTTAGATATTAGAACGGACTTGGAATAAGGATAACAATTAACTGTTTTTTTATATTATTTTCTAATGTGAACTTATACTAATAAATGTTTTTTTTTGCTTTTAACACATCAAAGTTAACGGGTTAATAATGAGTCCCCTAAACCTAAACAATAAATTTGGAGTCCCTCAAAACCAAACAAAACCAAACTTTATCCCTAAATGAGCGTTATCTCACAAATCTATCTTGGTTTTGAAAATTGTGCAACTTAGGTTATCAAAACTTGCCATAAATCATAACTTTAATTTTAACCCTGCCTACTTAAGTTTTTTCGGTAAAAATATTAATCGTCCTCCATTCCTAAATGTTTAATAGATTTGAAATTTTAAACCGTTATTTATATGATGAAAATCTAAATTACTTTTAAATAAAAGTATAATATAATTATTTCAAATTCTCACTGAATACGTTATTAATTCCAACTACTACTACCTCCGTCTTTTTTTTAGTTGCTACATTTGTTTTTTTCGCACCTCTCAAAACCAATTTATAATATTAATTACCGAGTTTGGAATAATAAAAAACTTATTAAACAATATATTTATTTGAAAAATATATTGTGAGACAATCAAATAAGATTCCATATGACTATATTTTTTCCTTGTACCTATTAAGCATCAAATTGATCAAAGTTTCAACATGAATAGTGCAAAAAATCAATATTATAGCAAGTAAAAAGTACCGGGGAGTTGTAACATGAGTATGCAATAAAAAGCCAATACTAGCAGTAGTTGATGGTAATGCTCAATTGTTCATCACCTCTGGACTCATTTTGTAAAGCCATCAACTATCTATCAATGCAATCATTACATGTGATTTTTTTTTTTTTTTCGAAAGGTCAGTACAATGTTGATTACTATGCATATAATCTGATATTAATCTTCACAATTAGACCTATGTTAAATGGACTTACACAGTTACACTCGTAGTTTCTAACCTATCTCACCTAAACATATGAAAGTCCCTTTCTAAGTACCAGTCTCAACCTTAGTTACAAATTGAAATTGTGGCCGTGGTGATTGGACCAAATAATTTTAATTTATTGAATTCCCACATGAAGGCATATGTAGAAACCAACTCAAGCCAATCACTTGACGCACCAGTTGAAAACCAAATAGACAATTCTCAATAATGTTAAAACTTAAAAAAAGGAAGGGCGAGTAAGTGAAGTAAACAATAATCGATTCCTTTATGAAGACCTCGTGAAACGTTAGGGAACATACAATCCAAAGTGAGTCATCCACCACTCTTGGTAAAGAAGTGTTTCTTTTAATTACATTAATTGAATCTCTTATGCTAATATTGTTGGAGCTAAGAAGCCACAAACTAAAATGATAGAATCGATTTTAGAGACCCTCCTTAAAAGTTAACACCCGACCTATCACTTTTCCTCGCTCTCAAAATTTCAATATAAATCCTATTAAAAATACTAAAATAGACCCGGTGCTACAATACCTAGAATTATAATTCGTTGCGTATCATCAATATAATAATAGGAATAAATTAAAAAAAATCAAGTAGTATCTTCGTTTATGGTAAAAGTCCAATTGATGCGATGATATCTTTGGATACACCATTACTAAAACTCCATAATTTGATGTTTTACATCCCAAAATATATCTTGTTAATAGGACAATACTTTAATAGTTATTATTATATCCTCTTATCTGTATAGAAAAAGCTTAGAATAAAACTTTAAAAGTTAAAATTAATTTCCACATCCGCCAAATCACCAAAAGGGGATCATATTCTAAGACGGCCCGTTACTCAAAGGTCTACTATTCAGTACCACACTTTTGAACCCCACAGTGAAATGTGAGTGTAAAGAAGTAGCAAAGCATCAACTCATTATAACGCGTTAACTTCTGCAGCACGGTTAAAAACGTATCACCCCTCCATTTTATACAACGAAGTCGAAAACTAAATCAGAGATCTCTCTTCTCTTCCTTCCCTCCTCTTTTCACTTCTGTTCTCGCTCTTTCTGTGGCGCGTTCTCGAATAACCAGGTCTTTTTTTCTGGTCTTCTATTTTTCTTTGATTATTTTTAAAATTTTTTGTTTCCCTTTTCAAATTTTTCATTTAACCGGAAAATAAAAATTATATTTTGAAAGTTAATTTAATCTCAATAGTTTTGAGAGTTCTTAGATTTGATGAGAACGAGGATTTTGGTAACCAAATCTTGCGATTATTTTTATTCATTTTTTGATAATTTTTCTATATTCATCTTTTTTTTTGTTTGGAGATGTCGATAATCTAAATCCCGTGACTCTGTGAATTGTTTTTTTTCCTTAATTTTGGCTTTTCATTTCTAATTAAATCGCCACTATTACGGATCTTCTGACGTTGGTTGTTTTTCAATTTTTCTCATGGTTATTTCCTACTAATTTTTGAGTGTTTAGCTAAATTAGCTTAATTATAAAATAAATTAAGAATTTATATTCTTAATGCTATTAATTTGTTCACTCTCGCATGATCTAGTATATCATACTCTAGTTCTCTACTACTAGCTTCCTCCTTTCTTTGAGGTTTTATAATTTGTAATTTTTTTATTAATTAATTGATTTTTTTTTTTTTTTTTGTTTTTTGTAATTATGGCGTGTTTGTCTATGAGTTTCTGATTTCAATTTTATGTTTTTTTGAGCTTAATGTGTACATAATATATTAATTTGTTCTGTTGTTGATGTTCCAAATGAGAGGAAACACTGTTGAGGGTTGTGATCAAATGATTTGAGCGAAAAACTTGAATATTATGTCAGCAATCAAGTCAAATAGAGTAGTTGAGGTATTGGAACGCGTTGTCATCTCAGAATCTTGTATTCGAGGTTTGCTGATTTGGTGGGTTTCCGAAAAGATGACGTGTGAAATACACTATCACCATGAACTGTTGATTTCGGCGTACTGACTCACATTTCATGACTAGTGAATTTAGATAGTATTTTCGGGATCTCTTGGTGTTCTTTCGTAGTTTTCGGCAAGGGATTGTTGTGAGTTTTTTTATCAATGACATTTTCAAGCGGTACGGAAGTTTGATCAATCATATATATATATAGAACCCCTGTCTCGGAATTGATAGATGTGAGAGGATGGGGTTGGAGGTCAATTATGAGGCCGAAGCAATTGCACAGAGTCAATTACATTGCATGTCAATGATCTTTGGATGTAAATAATTTGGCAATATTAAATTCCGTTGTTGATGAATTTGTGGCTTACTTTTCATTGTCCTTTGATTATTCATCATAACGTTTTTTTTACCCTTCCTTCCGAAGCAGGTTTTTGTCACTTTGAGGGTGGATTTAGTCTTTAGGTCACTATAATACGCCTGTCTGAAGAGCAAACAAACACCGTGATTATAGCATCCGTTTACTTGCGCTGGTGGCGATTATGGGACTGCTTGTTGTTTTTGCTTCTAAGGGACAAAACTATACAACAGGGATCTAGGGGGTGAATTCCGCACCGAAAATTTTAGGCACTCTCCAACATGAGTTTCCGGTGGATAATCGAGTTGGGGTACTGGTGAAGAACCTTCCTTAGGTTGGTGTGTTGATGTCATCAAGTGAAATGATTTATTGGATGTGAATTGTGACTGATGTTTCGGCACAGGTGTCCCCAATGGAGGTAGTTCATGAGAGTTATCGAACAGTTGCATTGGCGCAGTCCCCTGGTGGATCATGAAATGACCAAGAGCAAGAGCTTGAACTTCTCCTCAGGTAAACCTTCGTTTGCCTTTCTTGTACCAAGATACATCTTATATGATGTTTCTACTAGAACTGGGTCAGTGATTACTAGTTAGGATATTTCATTAATCTTTTTCTGTTATGGTCTTTGTTATCCTATCCGAGGGACATTGCATGGAGATAAGTGCGGTTTTTAGTGTGCAACTAGCAATGTATGTGCAACTATTGGCTGTTATTCGTTCTTTTCCTTCTCTCCCTCCCTCCTCTCCTCCCATTCATATGCCGTGATGGTGTGTGTTGCTATGATTTAAACTTTTTCCAGAAAACCAAAAAAAAAAAAAAAAACTGCTGACGCTCATCACCGAGTTATGAAAGATAGGGGGGGGGGTGGGGGGGGAGGTTAGATAAATGAGAGAAAGGTAAGAGACAAAAGAGCTTGATGGTCAATCAAATTAGAACATATTTTTCAATGGACACATTTGACGCACACATTACTTTTGAAGAACTTGATTAGCAAGAAGCATACCAACTAGGTAAAAAGCGCTGTGGCTTTCGCTTTGATATTTTACTGACACATATGTATTTAAGTATGGCCTTGTTAATAATCCCAAAAGATTTTTGGCTTGTTCTATTTTCTTCCAAGCCTTATGGCCCAGCAAATAGATTAGTATGGACATTAGAGTTCAGGTGAAATTGTTTCAAGATGTTGGTGTGCCTGCACAGTAGGTTCATGAACAAGGGGAGTAAACTCTTACATTTTTCAACTCACCACTGTTGGTCTCTTAGTTGTCTTCCCATGAAGAGTGAACTCTTCTTCCCACAGAGTAGTTTTGTTAGGTGGAAGAAGGATTTATTGTAGATATGGTTGATACCATGGGATTTGTTGGATTAAGAAATTGATTATTCAAGCACCACTGAAAGTCATTTGGATGTAGTGAATTATTTCATTTGGTGCTTCTTTTATCACCAAAATGTCTTCACATTTCACGCATCTCAATATGTTTTAGTGAGTCTCTCTCGAGTCGGGAAAGTTTGGGACATTTTTTCCCTCGTGTATAGAAATTGCATGAGTTTTATTTTCATTTTTATTTTTGGGGTAAACTGCTGGAGTTGTATTAAAAAAAGATGAATTAATCACCTTGTGTTTTTATTTTGTTCCAACATTTATCTTGTTACCGCAATTTCTTGATTGTTTAATTGAACTTATAGGTGTGATTGCCACGACATGATACCTTGTTACGTGATGGAATAGGTCCTTAGATAGAGGCTTTATCGAATTTTGATTTCCCATGGATAATTCTGTTCTTGTCCCCATTTGGTACCTGTCCCTCCTACCTATCAGGGGTAAGCCTAACTGCCCTACATAATACTCTAGGAATAGTGTCAGATTTCCTTTGTGCATCATTGTAATGATTATCCTCCATCTTTCAAGATGTGGGTTGGTGCCTTGAGTCAGGATCTTCAAACTATTATTGTTTTTCTTTTTCCGAATTTTATTACATGTCACCTCTATATTTGTTGTTCTTAATTTTTAATCAATATTTAGGAAATCTTACATTAAATCTAATATGGGGCTGTGCATCATATCAACTTTCGAGTTTATCTATAGATACCTGCTTGAACTGTAAAGCTACATATAGTAGCGTTTTAAACTTTTTAAAAAAAAATGATTATGTTTGTGATTTCATGTTCTCCCCTTGTTGCTAGGCTGTCAATCTTTCGCTAGGACGCCTCCACCACAGAATAAGTACCATAGTTTTTTTTTGGGTTCTATATGTTATTATCCTCCCCTTTTGTTTTCTCACCATGGAGCACTTAATCAGCTGCCTTATTTTTGTTGTCTAGGTTTTTCGGTGAAGCAATGTACAGATTTACCAAAGCCTTCAGACCTCTTCTTCTGTCAAAATTATCACCCCTCAATTCATACACATCTTTTGCTTGTGTCACCCCCCTCTCATCCCAAAGTCTCCACCTACTCCACCCTCACAACTCATCTAGCTGGCCCGGGTTCCCAGTCACTTGCAAGCCATCAGGCCATCCGATAGCCACGCTCGGAATGAAACTCACCTATAATTCTGTCACTGAAGAAGGGCAGGTTCCTTAAATAACTTTTCCCCAAAATAACTCTTGGCTGCAAGCAATTTATCAACTCGGGGTTCCTATGGCAAGGTCCTCAATGGCTGGTCCGGCTCATGCCTTTCGGACTCATGTCGGCATCACAAAGAGAACGATGGGTCATTTTGACAGTGACTCCTGCAGTTTTGCTCGTGAAAATGAGCAGACAAGTTGCCATAATTTCTCGGTCGATGTCTGTGGATCTTCAAACATGTGGGAATTTTGCTCCAACTGTTTGTCGAGCAATCAAGTTGGGAGCAGCCAGACATTCTTGCAGGCAATGAACTTCTGTAGTCGCTGTTTTAAATCTGTGGACATTTATACCTATACCATGCTGATTGCTTGGACACATAACACCTGATATTAACAAAATACGATCCTCCTGTCCGGTTTGTACATTTGGGTAGAAGGCAAACCCTGAAAGTGCTGCCAAAATGCCTCAAGGCGAGAAAAAGATATACAGCTAAACAGCAGAAGTCTAGGAATCGGGTGTTGACACTAATGCGTCTTTTGATTTTTATTATGGAAAAAAGTGCCGTTGGTACAAGAAGGGAAGGCCCCAGTTTTTGTCAACAGCTCCTAGCTTGAAAGATTTCTGCTGCCAAGCCGTTTTTGAAACGGCATTTCTCCTTTGGGGGTTAGGTCGAGGAGCCACAAGTCTGGTTCAGATATTCCATCTATTAAAAAAAAGGATTGTTCTGGCAAAGTCCAGCCGGGAATGAGCTCTGTTAGCTATTTCAAACCATGAAGGTGATGCTTCTTCCATTAGAAGTGATGTTTGATTATAAGATTGATACTGTGTTCGTCCTTTTTTGTTTATTATCGAATGCCAATTTGAATTAGTGGCGACATTTTTTCATTATCAATATTTATAATAAGTCTTGTTCGCTATCTAACAAATTATAGGCTATCCCGTCATTGTAAATAAACAATCATGCTTTGTCCGAAGAATTATGTTAAGGATTTAATTTTATCAAATCTCCTACCATTGGCTTGTTGGGAATTTGAGGAGTACAATTATTATGTTATCATCAATTGTTCTGAACATAGTAAAATAGTATTCGTATACGTCGATGTTTGTGTGTTATTTAAGTTTTATACTCAATTAGGAGATTTTACCAAGAACCTTCACTTCTAATGTTTTTTAAAACTTTTCAGGTGTCTGTAGTTCATTGCTGTATAAGATGGTTGTTCAGGCATAATACTACAGAAGCGAAAGATGGCTGTGATCACAATTGATATGGTAATCTCTATAAATCTTCTTTGATAAAAGTGGGGGTTTATGACATTGCAAGAAGTAAACATAGGATACAAATATCATAGGAAGTATAGATAGGTAAATCAGTGGGTGCAAGTGAGTAATGAGTTTTGATCTTTTTATTCAGTAATGTACATTTCATCAATTCGTTTGAATCAAATAGTTTTTACTTCTATTTGTTATGTTACAAATCTTTCCCTCGAGCACCGTCCAGCTCTTAGTTGGACTTGTGTTAACACGTAAAAGTGTTTTCTCTTGTAACCAATTTGGGTGCGCATCGGTTTTCTCTTATTTCTTCTTCCTGTTTCTGTAGGCTATGAATTCCATGCACATATTGGAGACTTCTTGAGTAGATCTTAATAACAAGTATTAATACTACTCTCTCTCTGGTTCTTAATGTTTGATATGTTGAAATCTTACCTATATAAGATGAAAAATCTTTTAAATTACTTTCTATTATAAACATAATATAGTCAGATGGAGTCTTGTTTGATTCGTCCTAATAAATACATTTTAATATTCAATATTATCTTTTTTAGCTATAACAACCAACAAAAAATATTTGAGGTCAAACAATTGCATTGGTACATTTGCAAGTCAAAACTATGACACATTAGAAGCGACATCGGAGGGAGTAGTCTATTTTTTTGTGAATATATTGTCTCTAACTTTGATTTGTGCACAATTTTGAATGGTACGGGGACTTGATCTTGATAATTTTTAGTGCTGGTAGTATTTAATGTTGGACTTGTGAATTTTGGACCAACAAAGTTTGGTGAATTCTAAAGTCAACCATTTCTGCTCCAAGGACAAGATTTACGAAATGGAAGTGTGATTGTTAAGTGTTGTTTGAAAAAACGGGGTTGGCTGATACCCACCTAGAATTTCAAGGTTCAATGTTCACCGCCCCCTTTTGTATTTAATATTATTGTATTGTTTTGTTTTGTTTTTGGGATTTTTAGTCGTCACCTGCTGTGCAACTTGCAATACTATACTCCGTTTGGTGTGTGTTAGTTACGTCGGAGACCCACCTTCCTTGTTGTCTACCTATTTGATCTAGTTAGGAAGTATTTTGGATTATATCAGTGGAAAACTTATTCACTTACAACCAATATTCAATAAGGTCATTGCGAATTACAATAAATTAAAATTAGATTTGAATCACCTATTGTCCTAGTGAGCTACATATATAGACCAACTCTTTTTAATTTAACACGAGTGTTATACAATTACATCTAACTAAGTATGGATGCGTGGTTGGTGGAGACAAGGTTACGACCCTATTTGGCGTAGAGAGGATAGAATTGAAAAACGATAAAGTTTAATTTAGAGTTTGCTTTTAGAGGATTAAGTGTTATATATTCGCAGAGAAGATATAGTTTAAATGATATTTAGAGTTTTTATTATTTTTTAAGATTAAGTGTTTATTATAGCATTTTGACTGCTAATTTGAATAGTTTTTTGATAAATGTGTTTGCTAATAGTTAGTTGATTATTTAGAGTTTTTGGTACATATTTAGTTATGTAAATGATTATATGGACATTTGTTTTTGGAAGTGGTTAGGTTTGTTTAATTATAAGAGTAAAAATAGTCAATTTGGTTATATTCTATTTTCAAAATTCTATTGAAAAAGCTCATATCCGTGCCTTGTAAATTAGAGTTTTTCAATAGTTTTTTGTCACGCAAAACTCTCTTAAAACTCATCTCTCCAAACCTTCAATTAGATATTTGACTACTCACACTCTAATCCCCCTTTTAAACCTCTCCTTACCCTCATCTTCTCTTAACCAAACACTCCCTACATATATAAGTCATGTCAACTTTATTACTTGCTTAATAATCGAGCTTCAAATGCTTTGACTTCTATTGTGGAACATCGTGTTATTTTGTGCTCCTTCAAGAATTGATTTGGAAGGAAAAGCAACTAATTCTAAGTATTAACCAATCAATTTAGGCTTTAATTAAGTGGATCCTGATATAGGGTATGACTGCTTGACATGGGGCAAGTACATATCAAACTTTCTTGAGCCTCAATAATTATAAACTTATCCTTTTGATATCAGCTCCAGTACGTGTGATCCAAAAGTCATGGTATGACTTCATTACACCTCTTCTTCATGTGGAATTTTTAGTGTTTGGTATGGTATCAATGCTGCAATCCGCATTTGTACTAACAAACTCTCGTAACGGAGGCATAATAAAGATAAAGTAAAAACTTATTAGCTCCCACCATACACAAATTCGTAGGTATAATTATCTCATACAAACCTGTCTTTTTCAAAGTAGAATATTAAGCGTTGAGTAATGGGATTATATTGTATACACATTTTGTAGCCTAAACTCCCATGGTTGTGAGAAAACGTGATGGTTTAAAGCAAATAATGTCTAATTGAGGTAATGTATTAGTGATAACGTGTACTAATGATGTGGAGCTTTACTTCTTAATTCACTCGCCGTTCACAATAAAAAATTTGTTCATTACTTCAGGCTTTAGTTAATCAATCAAAAGCATTAGCCACACAAAAACTTATTCACAAAACATTAATTACAGAGCACATTTAGCAGACACACCACGTGTTATAACCTCGACTAAGACCCACCATTAACCGTTGTGACATATGGAAAAGCATTTCATGTAACGAATCGTACATACGTGTTTGGTAACCATGCACAAAATCGACTTCCCTTCAGACCGCCATGTATTTTGTGTATTCACGGCACCAACTATGGTCATTTTCAAAATATACACTTGCAGTAAAAAGAAGGAAAGCACATAAAGTATTAGTTTCGTTTTTAAAAAATCAATCATCTACCCTCTGGTAATCTAAGTTTTACGGTAGAAAAAAATCATCTAAACCATCTAGTAATCTAATTTTTTACGTCAGAAAAAATTCGTACGTAGCTGTTGTTTAAGTGTTAACTAAGATGCACAAGAGGGATGAGCGTGCAACCAGTAAGAGCTACGGATGAATATGGGGCAGCCTGTTACGCTACTGATGAGCATGGGCAACCTATTCACCTTAGCGGTGTGGCCTTTCGTCGTCCGACCCACCGAACCTATAACAAGAAAGCTCGACTCCAGCTTCTAGCAAGATGAGTCCTACGGTGCTTGGAGCTGCAACGCATGGTGGACACCATGACACTGGCACCAAGCAGGTGGTGTCCTTGACACCGGGGTGCCTGTAGTCCTGGAGGTTTCCTTGGTGCGGAGTGCACGATAAGAAAGGTGGTGGTGTTCTGGTAGCCGCGGGGTGCCATGAATAGGGAACAGTGGTGGGCCTTGGTACCCGGGGTTCATGGTGGGGCTTGGTACTGGGAACTGGGGTGCATGCGGACAGGTGGGGGTCTTGGTGTGGGACTAGGACTGGGACGGGTGCATGACAAGCCAGGCGGTGGTCTAGGAATGGGGACCGGTGTGGCACGACAGCCAGGCGTGGTCTAGGAATTGGGAGACCGGTGTGCACGACAGCCAGGGCGTGGTCCTAGGAATTGGGACT
>PYUH01000100.1:865080-884827 GCA_016808085.1 Suaeda aralocaspica
GACCATCCTCATGCTCTGAACAAGTGCAACTACCTCCAGAAACTCCGGCAATTCACTGCATATTACGTAAACCATAATATGAGAAAAACTTCAAATGTCAAAAGGGAAGCTCCATACTACCCAAGGAATACTAGAGAAAAACAAATGACCATATAACCTGGCATTATAATTTCAAGTATTTGCTCTGGAATTCGTGCCAAGAACCTAAGAAAGATATTCCATCGATACAAAAAGTTAGAGCGTCTACAAAGAACATAAAGCCACACACAAAAGGAAGGTCTAAGTTCTTCATACATGAATCTGAGGTGGTTTTGGATCTAGGAAAGACTTATAGTATTCCACAGTAGTCTGAACCCCGGACCAGCATTAACAAGAACATTGATAAAGGGTCTGCACATGTAAAACAAATAAGTCATGCTCACTTCTGTTGAGAAACTGAAAATAAAAGTAAATACTACAATTAAACTTACCTCAGGAATGTCACCATCATCTTCTGCAGTGTGTTATAAAGTTCCCTAGCAGACTTGGTGAATTTTTCAAACCCTGAAATCAAACAAGAAACTTAATAACAAACTGAAATACACAGTTTCCTAAAAAACAAATGTATATGCAGATCCAAAATAATATAGGCTACATACCACACCCTGAACATCTAAGATCGTAGTGCTTGAATCTATGTGCCGTTTAGCAGCAATGGTACCAGCTGGGAACTTAATGCAAAGCTTTTTCAAATTCCCGACATGGTATTTATATAGCGATCCAAAGTAGTTACTTGATAAGTTTGTTTGGTCAACTTTTCCTAATTTTCAATGTACACAGGCCTACCCTCTTTGTCCACACCATGATAACCATGAGGATAGTACTTCAAAACTCATCTATCTCTTGAACTCAAATTCCTGCACACATGACATACAATCAACTGGGGAAACTGAAAAAACTAATAGTTGATACACAGAGTATATCGAGAAGATATTCAGATTGTAAATTTGTAATCAACAAGGTGAGTAAAGAGTATTACCTGCACAATAGAATCCACCCCAAACTCTTTTCTCCACTGAATCATTCAGCCCACATGCTTTTAGCTTTATCAATGTCAACTTCTCTGCTTTAAGAAACCTACAACCAAAGATATCAAATATCGTCCAATATCCATGTATCTCAAAGTAAAGGATGATAAAATGCAACAACGTAAATAAAGAGCAAACATCCACACCTAACATCATATGATAATCGTCATGTTTGTCGGGAAAAGCTCATCCAATAACAAGGCTTGCCTAAATGCATCAACAGCTTGCAGCTCTTCTACATCTCGGATATCCTCTATTGAAATGAGCTGACACGTCCATCATCTTTTTCTGCTACTTTTTTTCTTAAGGGATGTTTTATTTTGTTGATGCATTGATTGCCTTCTTCTTCAGAGACCAATTTCTTGATCTCCTCTCATCTCTGATTCTCAAAATCAGATTTCTTTCTCTTCTCCTTCATGATGTCCAGAGGACCCCTCAAAAACCTACAATAGATTACAAATAGCAATGCACCGAAAAGAGTTTAGTGAGCTTATTAACAATACTGTAATACTACATCCGTAAACTTTGGTTGCAACAAAAAGGCATATTTGTGAGTATTACAAAAATTGTTGTTGCAACTAAATATTTACGGAAGTAGTCTTAGGTGGACAATATAGCACATTTGTTAGTAACTGAAGAATTGTGTCTTGCCAAGTCGCACCAAAAGCAAAGTAGAGAGGAGCTCATGCATTTGAACACTTGAGTAAAAAAACAGTTGAGACAAAAAATTTTAAGGATATTGAAGGACACAACAATTAAACTAAGGCAAATAGCAATTCAATCAATGTCCCAAAGAAAGCCATTATAAAGACACCCAAAAACCCCAAGTCCCCAACCATTCAGCAAGACTTCTCAAAAGCCATACGACTCGTATCTACTTCGACCACCATCGAATTTTGTTTGTCACCTATTAGACCAACAACATCCAAAGTCTAGACTAACAAAGCTCCCCAATGTCAAACTGCATCAGAAGCTCGAAAACTCAGCTCGCTGAAACAATACAAATCACAGTTTATACGAATCCGAATTACTTTGGAATGTTGCTAACCTAAAATTCAGCAATTCAAAAACCATGTCTGTCCACAATTTATGTATTTGAACATAACAAGTTGGTAACCTAAATATTACCATTCACCACATTACTCTCTGATTCTTAGTTTAGTCATGACCTCTTGGTACAAGTGAATCACCTATACTAGCTGCCCTTCGCCTCGAAAACACTACCACCCATAATAAAAAAAATCAACAAATTAATTAAAAAAAATAAAATCCCCTATATAACAACAATTCACAGTAGCACAGAAAACACAACTCAGGTAGCATAATTCAGATATTCATATACCAATAGTGACTTGTTGCGACTAATGAGGCGGAGGTAATGGGTAACCAAGAAAAATTATATATATATCCCAATTCCCAAAAAAACAATTCAAAATATTCAGAAAATACAATTAAAAAACCTAAAAATCAGCTACGAATAATTAAGAATAAATAAATAGGTAAATTCGAAATTGTAAAAGGCCCAAAAAAATAACTACAAGGTCGAGCAATCGATCCAGAGGTCCGGACATTCTTTCTAATTTTCTGATCAGAATTTAAAGCATACCAAACCCCTCAACCATCGAATCTTCCTGTATCAGTTTGTCTTTAACCTGCATTTTAATTCAAGAAAACCCCAAATCGTCAATTTCCGAAACCTAATCAACACCCAAATAAAAAATAAAAATCAAAATCAAAAGAAAAAGCAGAAAATTATCAAAACCCTATCCTAAAAAACAAAGGGAGAAATATTATCTCAAAGTGATCTGAATTGTCGGTGCTAATTTGAGGAGGGGAGAGAAAGAGAGCTTTAGAAGAAATTGAAGTGAATATTTTGGGGGTTTCCGAAGTTATAGAGAGCTGAAATTTTCAGAGTTTATTCTAATTTGTACAAAGAGAATGAAAATTATTATGGTTTTTTCAGATTTTAGAGGATTAATTCAATTTTACAACTTTTTTTTTATTTTTATTTAAAATAATAAGATGGAAAGTATTATAATTGAGGAAATTCCTTTTTGGTAGCAGTAAAAAAATAATAATAATAATAATCAAATTCTCCCGAATTTGACGGCGTATTGAAGAAGGAGAGGTTTAGAGAGTGAAAGTGCTTTTTTTTTTTTTTTTTTTTTTTGTGGGGGTGCAAAGAAAGTTGATTTGTAGAGAGAAAAGAAAAAAGAGGAGTAGATGGATGGATGAGTGTGATTAGAAGAGAAGGTTAGTAGTGTGTTAAGCTTGGGGGGCCCAATTAGCTATGTATGTGGGACCCATTGTAGTTGAAATTGTTTGAATAACCCGTGGCATATGGTTGGAGACGAGTGAAGATAGCATTATATGCTATTTGCCGAGCTGCTTTTGTTTCGTTAGGGAAGATTTTTTTTTTTTTTAATCAAAGTACGTTACAAAGTTCAAGCGATTTGTAATTTACTACAACTTGCGGGTGTAGATTGTACTGTTAAATGCATATTATTGTTGCTTCTTAATTTATGTTTAAGTGTCCTTATTACCCCGTCCCTTGATTTACAACATTTGAGCTAAAAAACTCTCATAAAAAAAATAACCCATATACGAACATTGAGTGAGGAAGGTAGTATAAAAGAGAATGATGATTGTGTTGGTGTTGACCTTTTTATTAACAATGCAATAATGAAAATTGCATAGTACTTTTCGTGTGATGTGGATGGATAAATTAATTTTGTAATTGATAGTTAATTTTAGGTCAATGATGATTACAAAAATAATGTTTTTCTAAAAGAAATATACTTATGAATTTTAAGAGTTCCAAACTTACCATATTATTTAAAAAGAATTGAAAATAAAACAATTTTGGCCAAAATTAACTCATTGCCAACGGTTATAATTTTATTTTTATTTTTTCTGGGAATATGATTAGATGCTTTAGGAATATGCCTGAAACTATAATGTCATTTAACAAGGCAATTGTTATCAATTTGATCCTATTTTGGGCTTTGTGCATTAAGGTTTATGGAGTTCTTTATCCTAAACTAATATTGTTTTTAAAGTTCTTCATCAAATAAAAAAAATTCATCCTATGGATTGATTGTTGGTGGACGACTTAATTATTTGACCTACAATCCTACACATTGTTGGTGAATAAGTGATTACATTAACAGCTTCTTTGGTAACTTTTTTGGAAGAAAAAGGAGGGGAGGAAAGAGGGGAAATAAAAGGGGAGGTGGAGGAAAGTGAGAGGAGATAAATTAGTTTCCTTTATTTTGATAGGAGAGGAAAAGAAGAGATGGTGAGAGAGGGAAAAAACACAAAGGCAGTGGTGCCGTGGTGATGGTGGTAATGGAGGAAGATTATGGTGTGAATATCATTCCAAACCTTTTCAAATTTGGAAGGATTTGTTGCTCAACAAATGGAAGTGAACAAATTCATTCCATTCTTTTCCTCCAGATTCCCTCACTTTTCATTTTTGTTGTCCAAATGGAGGAATCTCTCATCCTTCCATTTCTCTCCATTCACCTCCTCATTTTTATGTATCCAAATTAAACAAATTGTAAATATGTGTGTACTTGTAATTTTACTTTGATTTTTTTAGGTGTTTTCATTACAGCCCTTTAATCATATATCGTCTCATCACTAACTAAACAGTTTAATCATCCCGCATTAATTATTTTAAATCCTCACAATTAACCCTTCAAGTAAATTCAATAAGCAATAACGAAATTAATTAATTGTATATATACCACTCCAATTACATGTACTGTAACCATTTATTATCAGTTTAGCCTCAATTTCTTTGATAATCCTAGTGTATAATGTAATCCAAGCAAATTATGGTTGCTCAAACATAGCTGTCTGGCTAGTTAATACTTCGCGTACGATTTGTTAAGCTTATTACTCCGTATATAGCTAGCATAATTAAAAAATCCTAATTATGTTCTTTAAATAAATTAATATTACACATATATATACATAATAATTAATATTTTTAAATCTTATGAGAAAAGCCGTTGATTATGACTTTTATAAAAAGATATTCTTACAACTTCAAGTTTCAAGTTTGAATGCCAACCCTTTTCCCCGTGATAAATTAAAAGTGATAACCTATTGTAGCTAATTTGTTTTGAATTCTTTGGTAATTTAGAAACTTGCAAAATACTGATGTATTTGATTTATTGTGATACTTCCTCAATTAATCGTCATTGTTCAATGCACATCACGAAAAACAAACGTATAATACACATGCATAATTGCATAGTAACATGATGGAGTATATATGTATTTGCACAAAAGAAAAAGTCAAACCAGAGTTGTTGTTTACTTATTGACAATTTTAAAGATTTTACGAATAATTATATTCCGTATTTTGTGAGATAGATATCATATTGTTTACAACTAAAAACAGTGCGCTCTAGGAAATATGAATCATATGATAGCTTAAATTCCTAAAAGTTTCAAGCAAGCGAGCATATATATTTTTTACCTTTTTTGTGCCTTTATTACAGCAAATTCAAACCACTCTCAAGTATATATAATCACACACATAATCTATAATGACTCGTATTTTAGAGCAAAAATATCTTGACATTAATATTCTAATAATTTTCAAAAAGATAAGTTGTATTGTAGCTAACCTCGTTAATATAAGTAGGAGGATAGTAAAAATTATAGGATGTAATTTGGTTGTGAGAAACCTTAAAGAAATAAACTTAGAGAAAACAACAAGGCAACAAAGATGGAATTAGAGAAAATTAATTCTCATTACTTCTCTTCTAGCTCCAATTAATGCTAAGACTGATCTCATACCGTACTCGTGGCTCCCTAACATGTAAATATAAATAAAATAAATCTCATTAGGTAATCAATTCACCAAACTAAAGTGTACATGCAACAGACATAAGTGAGTTTGTAGTTTATTATATAATGTATGATTAAGCAGTTGACTACAGAGTTATTAATACATATATTAATTACAAGGCTACAATAATAATAATGTATATATACATATATAATAAGGGGATGTTTTCTTAACTTAAAATCTGTCCAGTTCAGTTCAGTCTTCTCTTATTTTGATTCATTAATCCTTCATAAAACCTTTGGATCGGTTCGGTTTATTGTTTTCAGTTGAAGTAAATAGGTCATAGTACAAGTATGTACAATTTATGTACATATGTATTGTATGACTTCTAAACTTCGATGGTGTACAAATTAAAATTAAATGTGGAGTACATAAAATTGTACTATAGTTACATAGAATAAAGATAAATTAATTACTCAATCGTTTCACATTATTTATACATTTGAAATATTCTATGTAAGGATAGAGAAATTTAAAAATGAAAATTTACTTTAATATAGTAAAAAAAAAAAATATTAATAGAATCTTGTTAAATTTGTCTAATTATATAAATTTTATATATGTATTATTTATAATTTTTTATAAAACATAATTTTATACGAGTATTTGTATATACTTAGTATTAACGTTATATTATATATATATTAAGAATGTTGCCAAAACAAACGAATGGTCTATATATAAGAGTATATAAAAAATCATAGGGATCTGGAAAACTGGAATGAAACAGGCCGACAATTAGCAAATCAACAAATATGTAAGCTTAGTCAACCCACAGCCAGCTTAAACGAGTACAAGCTGCATGAGCAGAATATAGAATATAGAATAGAATGGGAAAGCAATAATGCTAAAAAAGGTAAGATAATTTTAAGCATGTTTTGCAGTGTTTATTCATGTAAGTAAGCGCGCATTATGGACAAATTGAAAACAACAATTATCAGTTTAATAATGGTAGACAATAACACTACTTACGTGCATGCAAATTTTTTTTTTAATATTACATATATTTTATAATTAATTAAAGTTTCTCTCCACTTGTTACGTTGTACGACAGTACGAGTATCTTTAAAAACTACTGTATGTAAGTTGATTTTATAAAATTGATTTTTTCTAAAGTGTCGAATGACAACTCATGAAGATGGTCGCCAACTTCAAGAACTTGACTAGACCAACTGCTAACTACTTTGGAGGCCAATATTAGCACATTTTACCATTACGAGGCAGTGAGGCACTTCTACCGTTGCGGCTTTCCTGATCAATGCTGCTTGATATTGATTATATCTGTATTACTTGTATATTATATCAATTGGTCATACGACTTTACTAGTGTCTTAATTACTTATAAAATATAATGCATCACGTTCACTCAATCACTCGCCATCATAATTAAAAACATACATTAAATCAGGCTTCGATTTGTTTGATAGACGACAAATAAATTTATATAGAAAGTTACAATTTATAAGAGTTATTTGTTAGAATTAAATCATAAATCTATAGATCGAAACTCCATATTGAATTATTTATACATTGGCATAAATTGCGGAAACGTACTTGTTTCATGACAAGATGGCAGTGGGTTTGGTCTTCCAACTCATATAGTGTCCTTTGAATCTCCTAATGATGGGGAGTCAAGAGATCGAATAGAAAAACATATGAGATTGGGGACCATAACCCTAGTCCTAGGAGGTACATATAGGTTTCTCATCCTCTTATTCGACCCTCATAAATAAGAGAATTAATCGGGTCTCTACGCATATTAGTCCATACTAATTCTAGATACCTCATAAGCCCAGTTATTTTATTAATCACTTTTATGAGCTAACTTTAGAATAGCTTTATACACCTACAATTATACATGTAGGCCCATATTATTATATTTAACATTATTATCCTCAAGAAATTTGGTTGACAATATGTAAAATCAAAATTCTTGAATCTCGATGAGTTCTGGCAGGATTAGGTAAAAATGATTATATTAACCTTTTGATTTGGTATATATATATATTTTCATTTTCGACATATATTTTCCGTATCGGATAAGATACATACGTTTCAATGATAAAATAGTAGTAATATCCCAATGCAACTTTTAAGACTAAAAGGTTGGTAACATAACCTTGCATACTATTCCGTACTACAGAGGTGTACAAGTTATGACTTTGTTTTGATAATTTGGTAACCAATTGCATTACTACTACCACCCAATGCATAGTTAAACATGTACCTGGATAAAAAAACCTTTGGCTAACAATTGACTTTAAGTTGTTGACTGGTTTTTGCTTATTGATGGTATACATTCAATGCATGTACAAATACAATAGTTATAAGTTGGTGATTTAAGCCAATGACTTTAAAAAACACGGTAAAAATTGATATTGATACATGGCTAAAACACTTAGCGCTATTAATTAGCCAACAAAGGTTCGTGATTGCTTGTCTTAATTACATAGTTACATACCTTAACAAATATGGTTTGACTGTGAGATTATGAGAAAATGATACTTAAAAAATAGTCAACATTCCGATTATTACTCGTAAATCAAATATAAGTTATCGTCAGATAAATAAAGTCAAAGTAACCACAATATATGTGACCATAACAATAACAATGCCATGATAAGAGTAAGAGATGCTTAATTGGTTAGAAAGCCACGCTCAATTCCACGATATCTTGAAACCAATTAGCAATGCTCGTCCATACTTAACACCCATTAAAAACAACAACAACAATGATAGTGATTGGTGGTGCTGGTTTTGAAACATGGCCAAACATTTCTAATAAAAAATGATTAGACCAACAAAAAGAAAGAAAAAACTTGATGATTTACGTTGTGAAACAAATTGCTTAAGGTTATTGTCACAATTGTCCCTTGTTAGTTGGGATCAAATCATCATAGTAGAGCATCAGAGTTTTAAACATCATCTAATTAATCATTTTGCTATTGTCTACACCCTCCAACCATAATTGTAAAAAATATCCATTTTGCAATCCACCAAAATCCAAAATGACCATCTCTTATTCTCAAAAAAAAAAAAAAAAAAAAAAAAAAACGTGAAAGGTTTCTTGTTATACGTTGTTCGTTTCCACTCTGCAAAGTGCAAACCTCAAGAAAAAAATAAATTGAAACACGGAATTTAAAAAATAAAATTGAAGTACAATATTTAGACATAAACAGATCTATCCCACATTTGAAGGAAGCTGAAGCGAAAATCGAATTAATTCGATCTATTATCTCTTATTATCTGGACTATAATATCCGTTTGTAATATTGGCAGCTAAATTCTCTTCTCCAATTTCCGGTAATTTTCTTTTTTTCTTTTTGGTTAAATATATTTTTTTTTCCCTCAAATTTTTGGTTGATTTAAGCAATTTGTGTAGCTCATAATATTGCTTGTTCGTAGGTTAAATTTCTGTATCTTTATGATTTTGAAGTTCGATTGAAATGTCAATTATTCGTATATAATTATTTAGCTGATTTTATTGTGTTAAATTTGAATTTTAGAAAAATAAATGTAATGATTTATTACATGCAGAAAAATCGGTAAAAATGGTGAAGGAAACCGAGTACATGATACTACTAGGCGTTAGTGTTGATGCTACACCAACGGAAATTAAGAAGGCTTACTACGTTAAGGTGAGAGCTCAAAAACTTTGATGTTTGTTTATAATTTAGTTTACTTAAAGAAATTATATGCATGAATTTTAATACATGTTGATAATTATTCCATATTTGCATAGTTGCATAGTTTCGGTTTTCGAGTAGTAAATAATGTTTGATTTGTGTGTAATGATAATCATGATTCAAGAACATGGGGATTTTAAGCTATGATTAGTTTTAGAAAGTGTTTTGAGGTTGCATGAGGAGTTTCGAATAAGATTATTAATATTTAATGATTGGTTTGACATTGAAAGGCAGGTAGGGATTCCTGGCATCGAGTATTTTAGAGGCGCGGAAAATTTTCGTTTGAGTTTTGTGAAGTTAGGATTACTCAAATGGCCATTTTTTGAGTGAAAAGTGTGCATCATCTTTCAATATGTAGACTCAATCATTTGAACGATACGACTCCTTTTGTGATGCTTATTATGAACATTCAACTTGATGTGTGAGCTGTTAATCCAACTATTCCTGCCCTTGAACAACTAAAGGATATAAAGGGAGAAGGGCAACGATTGTGTGGTATGTGAAATCAAAAACTACTTTTGGTAGGCTTGCTTGTTTTCGTTACAAGGATTTGTGTGTTGGCATATGTTAACTTGGAGGTATGGCAAAGTTAACAGCTATACATACAATTCAATTACGAGTTGGAATTGGAACTTGTGTATATGCAGTGAAATACATTGGTTAAAATAAAATAAAATATAGCAGGCTGATGTTAAAATACATAAGTAATAAAAGAAGAAAGCTAATCTTGAGCCGGGTATACTTGGAAGTGAAAGCAATTCATTTAATTAATCCTTTTCATTATAATCTCCTTCTCTACTCTCGTGTAATTAGCCACCATTGAACTACAGTGGGCTTATAAACTGTCGCAAACATCTGAAGCTGCATGTGAAACACAATTTTGATACAATGTTTGTCGATAACAATAGTGCCATCCATTGTAATCAATCTCCAAGAAAAAACTTCTCTGTAACAATCTCATTTTGTTGGTCAATTATGTGATTATATCGACTAATGAATGATGGGAAGACTTCTATGGATAGATGTGCTAAATTGCTAATATTGAATTAGTTTTGCCTATTCGGTTAGGAATGATACTTTAGCTTCAGAAATAGGACTAATTTATCATAAACATGTTGGAAAATTTATTGGTTTGAATGTTACACAAGTTTTCCTCTCAAGCCTAAGGGTTTCTGATTCTTTAGATGAACCTTCTGATCAGAATATCTAACTTTTTTCTTCCCTTTAGGCAAGGCTTGTTCCCCTGATAAAAATCTGGAGATCCAGAGGCTGCCCATAAGTTCAGGTATAAAATTTGATGTTATTGCAGATCCTCTCTGTGCAGTATAAAGACTTGTAATTCCTTGGTCAGTGATCACAAAGGAAAATCAAAATATTATACTAATAGTTTTTTGTAGTATGTGTATATTCATGCTGTTTTGTGTAATTGTAGGAACTTGGTGAGGCTTATCAATTTTAAGTGATACTGAAAAACGTGAGGCATACTAAGTATGGGAGTCAGGTGTACACAGTAAGTGTTTACAATTGAAGAAAGGTCTTAGATTAGTGGCTGCTCAAATGAATGATCTACTCCATGCTTTACAAAATGTGTATGACTAATCTATATGCTTATAACTTTATAAGTATATCTAGTTTGAACAATGTCCAGTGTCATTTTATCTCTTAGCTTCCTTATACTCAAGTCTTGGTTATTGTTGTGTGAATCTATGCTCTAATCATCGTTTCTTTTTATATGTTGTCAGGGATGCCTTGATAGATCCAGCAGCAGTATTTGGGATGCTTTTTGGAAGTGTTTTTTTGAAGATTATATCGGCCAGCTTGCGTTGGCTTCTGTAGCAACTGTTGGTTGAGGAGGATTCCCAGCTTCCTGCAGAGGTTAGGAGAACAGAAAATTCAGGAGAGGATGAAGGTATTATAGCTTGTTATTATATTCTGTCATAAAGGGTTCCAACATCCAAATATTAAAGCAAAGTTGACCTTTATTATATTGCAGGTAATGCAGCAGAAAGACAAGATAAATATATCGAATCTAAAAGATCGTCTCAACCATATGTTGATGGTCGATTGATGAGTTGTCACTGGGCAAATAGAAGCTACTACGACTTGCTCATATTGCTGACGATAAGCAGTCCTTGAATTAGTTAAGCGATAGCCCAACCGACAGGAATTCTATTACAACAGAAAGATTTTAATCAGTTGAAACTCCCACCCGAATCTCAGATGTTTCACATATGTAGTGGACAAGTTTCCTGCGCCCATCCCAACATGCTCTCACCACTTTTCCAATAGGAACTATAGGCCCGCCCAGATTCAGCCAGCGTCTAGGTCAAGAACCGCAAAGATGGGAGCAAAAGAAAGGAAAAATGTGCCCCGTGTTTGAAGGCCCAGCGAGCTGCCAACTAATGAGATCCCAAGGCATATGCCTGTAATATATATTTATGATGGACTTGTTTTTATGTTAGGTTTAATCTTCATTACAGATGATGTAGATTCATAAACTGACCCAATATTTCGAAGATAATATACCCTGAGTATCTGCCTTGCCCAACTTAATACGTTTTAATTCTTGTATTTCATTACAGTTTTTGGTGAGGCTATGCTCCACACAATTGTGTTATTTATACACAAGACAAGCTGCCAAAGAATATAGGAAAAGGACAGAAAAGTTCATATAAAGTACTTATAGCAGAATGGGGCGTGACAAAGGACACCAGATAAAGTCACAGGTGATGGCTGCTTCAGGTAGAGTAATAATTTTGTAGATTTTGTAGGTTAAGGACTAAACTGTGGGGGTTATCATCACATATCTTTTTTGATGCATTAATGTTCTTTTTATCTTATGGCTTATAGTAGTTATTTGAAGCTCTTCATTGTGGTTTTGGAAGGCTGGGTGTGATTCAAAACAAGAGGACCTAATGGGGTGGAGATATAAGGGGAAAAAAAGAGAAAAGGAGTAGATGACGAACTTGGAGTGAAAGCCCTGGAGGACGAAAGATGCCCTGTTAATTCCCTATGCAGCTCTGTATACTGATATGAGAACACATGTCACGCTGTTTGCCAACAAGTGAGTTTTTATTTAAATAATAATTCATTATTACTATTGCCAGGTTTAAGGGACATGTTTTGGCACATAGAATTATTTCATTAAGAGAAAAATGCATTCAGATGGAAATTAGAAGAAGTAATTGAGTCGTTTAGAAAGCTTTGTTGTATATTCTGATCATTCAAAGATTTTAAGGTTGTATGTCTTCCTGAGTGATCTTGTGGCTGACTCGTGACTTTATGAGTATGCACATATTTCATAATTTAAAACTATGCATTCTTCTTGGAGTTGTACATTTTCTCTTTGATGCTAAAGATTGAAGTTGGGTATTAACTTTGCATTGAAGAGTTGAACCCATGAATCGGTGTTGTCTTGCTTTAACATGATCTTTTTCCTTGCGGGTTGTAGGGGAGTGATGTTTCAAAAGATCACTCAAGGCACGTGCTAAGGCGTTGAAAAAACTTGGAACAATATTTCAAGTAAGTTTGCAATTGATTAGCTTGTCAACAATCTATTATTGCCTTGTTATTTGGTGGTTTAGGTGTCTATATTTTTGCTTTGTGGAATACATATTGCCTTGTAGGATCCATATTAGGTAATGTTAGTGTTTTCATGTTTTAACTATGTTTGTTATGCTATGTGCTCGATCATCACTGGGGGGAAAGGCGTGCCTATTTCTCAAGGCCTAAAGCATAGAGAGAGACAAGTCAAGATCATGCTCAGTCGAACCAAACTTAAGTACTATAGGCGTAAGGAAGCATCAGGACGTTGATAGAATCTCAGCTTCTTACCCATATGATAGGAACCTTGGTTCTTCAATATGAATGATGAGTTAATCAAAAAATCCAGCTATGAGCAATTTTAAGCCTCTTATATATGTTAAGGCTCTGTTGTTTGATGGAAAAACACTTTTCATAGAAATAATTCTCTAAGCAATATAGTTTTCAATGAAACAAAATCGGAAAAGAAGTTTTCCCTTTTTTTTTGGTGGAAGAAAACTCATGGAGAAAAAGAAAATGGGAAAAAGATGTAAAAGAGAGGAATAGAAGAGTAAGGAAAAGGAAGGAAAATGTGACACTTTGTTTTACAAAAGGAGAACAGGTTTTCTTATTTAAAGAGGAGTTTTTCACCTTTGAGAAAATTGAGTTTCCACCCCGTACAAAACAAAAAAAGAAAAAATGGGGAAATGATGGAAAATCATTTTCTGGGAAAGTGTTTTCCTCCAAAACAAACGGAGCCTTAGTCTACATTATTGCCTGTTGAGCATCTTCCCATTGTGACTTGCTCTCTGTGTTCTGTCTCAGCAAACAGTCTGGCTTTCGAACTTAGGTTGCCCAAAAATTTTCAAGTTACCCACTTTCTCAGTAGTACTATGTTTGCGTTAGGCATATTGATGAGGTTAATATTATTAGAAGTGGGCTAACTATTTATGATTGAGATATGTAGATACAAGCACAAGTTCCTCTTGAGTTTTTTTTGTTACTGGGTGCGCTCTTTGAGTTAAACACTTTACAGCTTTAGGTTTATGAACAAATGCCCGAAATCTTGCTTTGTTTTCAGGGTGCAAAGGCTCCTTACTCAGAGAAAACAGTCTTCGGAGTAAGTGCCCAACACAGCTGACAACTCTGGGTCAACACAATCTTGAATCTCTCTATCAGCACCTCAGCTTGCCGTGTATGTAGTGTCATATTGATGACATGTCACTGTGTTATTTGACGCAACCATGGTCATAGAGCATGGAATTCCTGTGCTTGTCGAACCATATGATTTCCACTATTGTACATTATTTGGCTTCAATTTGGTGGTCTCTACCATCTTGGCTTCTTGTAATTTCCATTATTATTTTATTAAAATGCAATGAGATATCATTTATTAAGTAAATAAGTTGTTTAGCATGCATAAATTGAGTTTGTTTGTGAGATGGATTGATTTTTCATCCCCCCTCTCTTTCCTCACCCTAGTCCCGGGAATTCCCCCTTACGGCCTACTCCTGGACGAAACATTACGAGTGACGCTCGGGTGACGATCACCCTCGTCGTTCCACTTAGTCTTTCAATAATGGTGCTGGACCCCAAGCGCCAACGCCGCTTCTCTTACCGGTGTAGCCCCCTTAAACCGCAGCTCCGGGATTCGGACCCACCGCCGCATACCACGCAATGCCCAGGCCGGCTCGCTCTCCCCGCCTCCCCCTCTCTCTTCAAACCTTCCCCCCCCCCCCTCTGCTTTCTTCCCCCGTTTCCCTCCCTATTCCGCTCGTCAAGTTCCCGGGCATTCCTCTTCCCTTCCCTTGACTTCACTCCCCCCCCTGTGCACGTCGCTTCCGCCTGTCTACCCCGTGCCCTGGGTGTCCCGTAGTGGGCCGGACTCCCGGTTGTAAACCAACAGAGGTTTCCACCAGAACGCCCCTGTGCACCCGGAGGAGCTATTTTCCGTGTCCTCCTACGATTCCACCTATTGATTGCCCCCCCCATCACCCCTTTACTACTATGACCCTTCATACTCTCACCTTGCCCTCCGAACTTCCGATTGAACCACCCACATCATCGGCTTAACCCAGGCGCGATACTGAAGAACAAAAACCCCACGGGGGGGGTCACCATCGTATTTGGTGTGGACTAGGACTGGATTACGCGTGGGGCTGTCCCGACAGATAGAATTAACGACTTCGCAGACTTAGGATTCTAAAACTATCACAGCTCCCTACGCACTAACGGCGTTAGGGTTGAAACGATGGTGTCCTAGGAGGCGCGACACTCGCCTGTTGTAGGAAAGAATTCTCAAATCCAGTTACGACGAATTTTGCTGGGCTTCCTACCTAAACCGCAAGGATACAAAAACTAACAGTGGAACAGAATGCGCCGACAAAGGGAGCCGAGCGAGAGAGGGAACAGGGGGAGCCATAGCGCAGGACGGGTGGGGAGTTTTTCTTTGTTTTTTTTTTTGTTTCGTTGTTTTGCTTTTTTTTGTTTTCTTGGCTTGTTTTCTGATTTCGAAGATAATCTCGAAATGGCCAGGAATCAGAGAAATTACTCAAAAAATGACACCAAAGATGATCTTATTACAAAACTAATATGTACACCCATATCCACGCGTTCGAGATTTTTGTTCTTGGCATATTCTAATATTGATGGTTTGTCCAAAAAATTTGATTACCTTTTCTGTGTGTTGCATCGTGTCCCTTTGGTCTTTTTGCAGAGAGAACAAAAGTATGATGGATAACTTTTTGGCAACAATTTTTTTTGGTTTTTGCGAAAAAAATGAATCAAAATCGGTAAAATTTACAGGAAATTCCTGTTTATCAGTTCTCATGATGGCAAATTGATGTAATTAAAATAAAATTTGAAGGGCAAAAAGTGTCATTTGTAGTTTAAAATGGGATATTTGAAACCTAAGAAGTTATCTTAGTTTTTACACTTGTAAGTGTAAACACCTGGAGTATTTTTTTGTTGTTGTTCAGAGAGCCAGGATTGTGAATTTGTGAGAACATTTTGTAATTAGCTCTTAGGTTGTACTTGCTTTATCAGGCCAGTTTTTTTTTTGTGTATTATGATTCCATAATATAGAATATACCACATATACAAATGTAAGTGACTATTAATTAGTCCGCTCACTCCTTTCTCCATATTTTGTAATGTAATCTTAGACAGGTTAAGGATATTCAAGCCACGGTGAAAAAAAAAAAAAAAAAAAAGTAATGCTATACATAATCCATAGTACTAAGTATAATTATTAAATAAATTTATATAAATTATTACAATTTATGAAACACAACAAAAATCTATGTAATTAATGCTTAAATGAAAAAAATAATTTCTATTTTTAATCACCTTATTCATAACCCTCAAGGCTGCAAATACTATTTTTCAAAAATAAAATTCATACAATTCTCAACTTGTAAATCCATAAATCCATTCACTTCAACTCAAAACTACATAAATCCATGATTAATACTTTGTCCGTCCCCTCTTGTTTGATACATTTTGTCTTGCACATATGCCAATGTACTTGTTTAATCTTAAATATCTCTTGTTGTTTATACGTAAAACTTATAATAACTAGATATTAATAACGTAATTATTGAGACGAATCAAACAAGATCTCATATGACTATATTATGTTTTATATATTGAAAGTAATTTAAAAGATTCTCTCATGTTAAGTTAAGATTTCAAACGTATCAAACAAAAAAAATGAAGGGAGTGTACAATTAAACCACTCCACCAAAAAAAAAAAAAACTACACAGTTCTGAGGATATAACATGCAATTAATTACATATAAAAGTATTCCTTTTTTAAGATACTCGTACATAGTACTCCGTAATATTTTAAATTTAAATTCATCATCACATAAAAATGTTCTTTGCGTTTCACATGACAAGAACTTTTATACAGAGAAATAATAATATATAACTATATAAGGTGTTCGAAGGACATAACTATGGATCATAAACTCTGTAATACGTAGTTTATGAAGAGTCTTTTGTTGTATGGCATCGTAAATTAACAACCAAAAGTTTAAATAATGCACTCATGCACCAATTAATTCCAGTATAGAGTAACCATTGGTCCTTTAATTTACATGGTTACATTAAAAGGTACATATCATTTCATCACGGTTCACGTACGTTGTACGGCCGGATGAACGGTAAGTGCCTAATTGGTGATAATTGCTTGACGAAGAAAACGTAAGCCATGATTCCAAAAGCACCAACTAATGTGGCAAAAACTAGGGATGAATATAAGCAACGAAAAGTGCTTTTGTGCTCCATAAATTATAACAAGAGGATAATGGCTTCTTAATCAGCCAGCTTAAAGAACGAAACAGAAGTCACAAAATTATCTTCAATTTGTTTGCTTAAGACAGAGAACATTAAACAATTGAAAAAAAAATTGGATTAGGCTAAGATAGCTTTAATAGTGGCTTCTCTTTATTCTCCACCACTGTCTTATCAAATGTATGGTATTTGGTAGGGTGTCTTTTGTCTTTTAAGTATTATTGGAATTACTAGTCATCCATTAATTTATTCTACCAACCTATATTAGCCTAGCTAACCAAATAGTAAAGACAGAACTAAATATCTTAGTTAACCTATAAAAAGAAAGGCACTCTTTCATTCTCTCCCTCCTCAAATGCCCTTAACATTAAGTGTTAAAATGATATATTCTTAATAGAATGAAAATTGAAGTACCCTATAGTTAGTAATTACATGGTAAATATGTAGGAACATGGCAATGTGGGATCGATCTAACTACACCTTTTATCTTAAGTCGTCAAAAACATATAGTAGAAATGCCCCTTAGATCAATAATATGTATTAGAAATGCCCCTTGGATCAAAAGAGAGTCTTGGGGAAAGTTACTCATGGTTCAAAAGGTCGCTAAAAGGTGTTGAGAGAGCAAGAAATTAATGCAATAATATGTCGTTATTTCGTGTGAAAATCCTATATAAAGGAACATAACAAGTTTTTAGAAGCCGAAATCGATCTTGGAGAGTTCCAACGTCACCCTGAACACTTGGGAAAAACTAGGGCGGAAATAAGATGAGACAACTCGTTTGGACATTGGAAACAAATACGGAGTACTAAAAGTCATAGTTTTCGAAGGTACTAAAGCCTCGGGGAAATAAATTGCCAAAAATTTTATTGGGTGCCCTTAGGGTCAAAATAGGGCCCGCAATCACTTGTAAGGGTAAGAAAAACCATAAGATGGACCGTTATTCCTATTTTAGCATTTCTATTTTCCGGAATTTTAGCTCCAAGTAGTAAAGAACCAAAAAGAGCGAAAAAGACTAATCTGCCCTTTTTCAAGAATCTCTCAGAAGAAGGTTGATAACAAGTGTTTAGAGGCCGAAACTAAACATGGATAAACATGTGATCATCTAGAGCACGTGGTAAAAAATAGGGCGGAAACAAGACGTAGCCTGAGATATATTCCGTTTAGAAGCCGAAAACAAATGCTATAAGTCACAATTTTGAGGGTTTCAGTGTCCTAGAAAAAACAGTCGAAAATCTTACACGGTGCCCATAGGGTCAAAATAGGGCCCACAAGCAGTTATCATATCATTATTCGAAAGGTCATAAGACGGTCCGAAAAAACGAAAAAGACTAATGTGTCCTTTTCACGAAATGTCTCTAAACATTGGTATCCCGATCGATTTAGTATTAAAAAATTGAAGTGTCCATTTCATGCGGGTTAGTTAAATCAAAGAATATATAAGCCATTCATAATGGGTAAAGCAAAGTCAGCTCAAAGTCAAACCTTCGACTAGGATCTCCATTGCCAATGGACCTACTAATATGTAAAGTTACAACTTTAATTGGTTAGAAATTAATCAAATTGTAACACAGTTAACAACTTCCTATTGTCTACCAATTCAAGCATCTATATTACTTTTGGCCAAAGCCATTTTTATGGATGAGGGAAACATATAAACACATTATAACCTAAAAATAATATTGTCGTAGAGTTAAATGAGTGCTAAAGTATCAATAATAATGATATGATCGATGTATAGTATTAAATTCGTAGTACGTACGTATATAGGTTCTTTTTTACTTGAGATTATACAAGACGTTTGCATATTTCCTTACTAAGGATAAGCTAGAACTATAGTTTGGAAGTGATCTTAGAATACTAGTACTATAATGAAAGTCAAAGGGAATAAAGCTAATTAAGTGCATGTAAATCATGGAAGAAGTGGAAAATTAGGTGAGTAAAAAGTAGGATTCAAATCCTCTTCTACTTGGCATAACAAACTTGACAATCAAATTTCCCTATTATAATCCACTAACTTCATAGACTTCATGTCCCAACAACAGGAAAGTGGTCTCCTATCTCCTTTAAAATTTTCAATTTTTTTAAACCCTAAAAAAGCAAACTACATGATAATATTATTCATATATATATATATGTGTGTGCGCATTATAACTTAATCATTGTGTTATCTTTTCTAACTAGAAATACCACTTTCAAGTTAAAGTTCATGTCTTTTGAATAATCACCATAATTCTTAAGTACTTCCCTTCCTTGAAGAAAAGAAAGAGAAATAATAAGGGGGAAAAAACAAAAAAAAAAAAAAAAAAAAAAA
>PYUH01000100.1:885832-949975 GCA_016808085.1 Suaeda aralocaspica
AAAAATAAGGGGGAAAAAAAAAAAAAAAAAAAAAAAAAAAAAGAGCTAGAGAAAAAGGATTTAAGAGTTGTTGAGTTAACATGGGTTTATTGGCACCCAGAAAACTATGTCTTCTTTTCCTCATCATTTCTGCTTTACTTGTATCAACTTCATATGCAGGTAATTTTAAATAATGCTTTAATTTCAACATATATACATGCTAATAATTTAGTTGTTTTCATCTCAATTCGTCACGAATGCAGGTCGTCATTTCCGTTTCTTGAATAATGAAGGCTCGACTAAAGAATTTGTTGGAGTCGATGAGGTAATCATATCATTAATTAGTAATTAGTTCGTTGTAGACTTGTAGTTTAATTCCTTTTATACTAATAATATAATTTTGATATATGCATAATTATATTTGAAGAATTTTTTTAAGAATATATGTAATACATGGTAGCTAAAAGATATCATAAAAATATAGTGACTCAACTATACAAGAGTGCAAGCTAAGGGAAAGCAGCTAGCTAGGGAAGTAATCTTAGCATGCATATGATCATGTCCTCAGTCCTCCCATATTAGTTGGAGTATTTCACACTCTCACCTGTGAGTTCAAGTATTCGATACAAGTTTTATATAAATTCGTTATAATAAGATGATACTATAAATTATTTTGTATTATCAAATAGCTAAAGTTATAAACTTAATTATAATCAGTTTACACACATGGTAAATGTAAGCGGTAAATATTATATTAGTAAGTGTTTGCAAATTTTTTAACAATTAGAAAATAATTTAGCTTATGAGGACGAAAGGGGGAGAGGATAGAGGGAGTAGCTAATTAGTTGGATTTACTATTGAGGGTATATTAAGAATTTTTACTAATTAACAACTTATGGAGGGAAATAACACCCAGCTAAACAAAACTACCCTTAGTAATGTTTTGGCCAAAATCATTATTAGATCAGTAGATGTATGTAATTTATTAGGTATAATTAGTTATATATTTTCAAAACACATAGAGTAAAGTTTAGCTCCGTGTGTTTTGAAAATAACTACTCGTTTATTTATATAGAGAGTTGTCTGTAGAAAATTTAAAATAGTTCGTAATTTTTTGTTACAACTATACAAACAACTCGATCGAACTAGCTAGACTACTAGAGTAAAAGACCGAATTGTTATTTCACAGTGACGAAAACCACTGACGCATGTTATTGTAGACTTGTAGTGTGTTATAGTGTTGTATACTTGTATGTACCAATATATGTACTTGTTACATTTCAGAAATCATCATATTAATTATCATATATTGCTTGATATTGATGTATAATGCATGCATTTTATATGCATATTGAGGTACTTAAACTTTGCATAAGCTAATTATTTGCCCTTATTTATCCTTTTTAAAAAATTATTTGGCGGACGATTTTTGTTAATTTGTTTTGACATGCAGGAATCAGCAATTGAAGGAGAAGATGATGAGGTTGCTGAAACAGTGCATGAGAGGATGCTAAGGCATATGTTCACTCATGACTATGGAAGATATCATCCATCACCTTCTTTCCGAAGGCCTCGTCACAAACTCATCCCCAATTAATTAATTAATCAATAATCAAGTCTTTAATTAATTTTCAGTAATTAAGTATGCCATGCATCTGATATTAGCATGCTAATCTCAGCTTTTTTTTTTTTTTGCTTTGTTTAAATAAAGTCATTAAGTAAGCCAGCTATGGGACGATGTATTCTAATATAAAATTTAATATGCTTTCTACATGCATATATATGTATTTTGTATATACTAGTACTATGTTTTCGTTTTAATGTATGATAATATATACAGCTATATATATAATAGTGTTATATTTAGTCCCATGTTTTGTGATAAAAATAAAGCGTAGTGTATTTGAGTTAATTATTCCACTTAGAAGGGAGGGGTGGATGAGATTCGAACTCGTGACCTTTGTATCACGTTGGCGCTGATACCATGCTAGAGGACCATCTCAACCAAAAGCTTAAGCTGATGGTTGAGGCCCAGGAATTGGTTTTATACTCTATCAGAAACCAATTGACTACTCTCCTTTTTTATGACTTGTAGCACATGTTATGTCCAAAAATTATTTTGGGTGAGTGCATAGTGATGGATTGGACTTGGTTATTTTGTTCAGTGAGAGGTTGGGAGGTAATACAACAGTTATAGTTATAGGTACAAAAATCAAATTCAAATCTATGATAATTTGAACTACTCGTATTAATAAACGGTGGTATACTAGTGAAACAGAACAAAGTGGAATAAAGGAATTGAGATTGAGAAATTGAAGTTATAACAAGTATGCATTACAAGTTTACAACTCTTATATATCGAATTGTCAAATTGACCATTTAGTATCAAACATTGCCAATCTACTCCGTAATTAGCTTGTGATTCAAATTGATTCTTTCTCTCTCTAATTGTAGGTGGTGATAACTGATAAGTGCATCACAAATTGAACTGTCGATAGTAAGAAGTGTGTCAAGGTAATTGTTTTATTGGTTTCCATTAGCCTTTTGTATGGGAAAGTAGTACATTTACATCAATGATGGGTGAGCGGTAGCCCACTAAGAACTAAAAAGCCTCAATCAAAGCCCAAACCTATGCTTTCCTCAATTCATTTCCTTAACCAATAACTGCTTCTATTTGGTATGAAAATCATTCATCTACTTTCTTTGTTTCTTCTTATCTCTTTATCGATCTATCTATATACTCCGTACTTACTATCTGTATGAAACTATAATTAATCAACTAACTTTTAGGAGACTAAAATTTCTTCATTTGAAACTGAAATTTACGTACAAATTGAATTTAGACATGATATTAGAATTAACTTGAGCAATTTTTTTTTTGCGAGTTGGAGTGCCATAAAAACGGGTGATGAAAATCAATTTTAAAACTTTATAAAATTGGAAGAAAATTTATAGCAAAATGAACTATCCCTCATTATTAAATGCTCCATTATGGCATTATATAACATCTTAAATTCTTTTGCTACAAAAAGTTGAAAACTAAACTATTCAATCCATGACAACATAATCACGTCCTTTCAAACACTTGGCCCCATATTGAACGTAATTCTAGAATTGGACTCTTCAAGTTTAATACTCCCTCGGTCTTTTTTTACTTGCTACATCTCGCATTTTTCAAGACGCAACTTATAAAATTAATATTTCGAGTTTGGTATAACAAGAAATTATAAAAAATTATATTTTCGGAAAACACACATCGAGACGAATCAAACAAAATCTCATATAACTATATTTTTCTTTACGTATTAAACACCAAAGTGAGTCAAAGTTATAATTTAAATAATGTCAAAACTCCTAATGTAGCAACTTAAAAAGACCGAGGGAGTAAAATTATTATGGACTACATAGTGCTCCATAGCCTATAGTTTTTTTTTTTTTTTTTTTTTTTGGCAAAAGCCTATAGTTGGAACTTGGAAGAATGTTATAATTAGTAGGTAACCTGAAATAAATTGGTGTGACAAAATCCAAAAGGGAAAAGTATAAGATAAAAATGGATACCGTACGTGTGATCACTTGATATACGCCACCATTGAAAGAACTCATCAAAACGAGATCATGATCTACAATAGTTTACTTAATTGTCCTCCAAATACGCATTGACTTAATAACTTAACAAAGAAGTTGAAGGGTAGAATTGACATTGACCAACAAATTTGGGGACTAGTACTTGTCAGCTTCATTTGACTTGATTAACACAAAGCAATGCTACAAAAATGAAGTTGAACCGTTGCATCAACCAAAGTGTATTATATAGTACTAGACCACTAGTTGCTTTGTGATTTTCGTTTGCATGGCTACTTGTTATTTGTCTTTAGTTTACGTACTCAAATTGAACATTATTTACTCTTTATTTGCACCAATGCACCATATGTAGGGGTGAACCTCAATCCACGTTACAGTTTACTCGTACAAGTCACAACAATGATAAACCTCCTTAATTAAACCTTTTTGTCTATTTGATATTTTTAAGCCTGCTTAATTGCATCAACATAAAGAGAATGCTTATTATTTGTTTATTTTTTGATAGTCTACTATTATTATATACTACGTATATAGAAAGAATGCGTATTATAGCTTTTCAACCACAATATACATGATAGAGTAGTACCTATGATTGCATTATTCGTTATACCATTGTTATAAAGGGTACATAATTATGTAAACTACTTTGTAAGTGATTAGTGCTCGATCAATTGATCAATAATGGTCATGTAAAAAGTTCGTAAGGTTTCCCGTTTCCATCCTCCTTACTCCAATTTATAGAAGTTATAAAAAAAAAAATGTACTCATATTAAGACCAAATTACAAGAATGTTTTAAAAGGAAACTCTTCATAACCTCTTAAGTCATCAAGATTAGTTTAATCTATACATCATGAGTGGATTTGGATCCTCTACCTTTATTATTTGAGGTAATTGTAGCTAGTAATAGCGTGTCTCAGGTGTTAAGGTATATCCCTCAGTGGAGTATATATTATCTAATCTTTGCTTATTAGTAAAAATTCATTTTCAAAACAAAGGATATTACATTATTTTAGCTATCTTACTTTATAGTTTTCGTCATACTCCATATATTATATTTGTTTTCAAGTGACCAAGATGCACAAGCTAAAGTCAACATCATATTAGCTAGATGTTTCATGTGTAGAGAAGATTAAATTAAAACAAACAAAAAAGGATTATAAATAATTCACACAAAACACATATTACTTTCTTGAAAGGTGAAATAAAGCATGGAATGCGTCCCATGCACTTCGCGTGCTATTCAAGAAAAGAGTTGAGTTGCCTTTTTCATTAGCTTTCATATAATTTCGAGGATTAATTTCACATCCCCTTTGATTGTTCAAAGATTATTAACTAAAAAAAACATACAAGAATTTGTGCGAATTAGTGTATTATAATTGCAACTCTTTACATGATAAAATTGATGGTCATTAATTAGTAAACGTAGATGATCAGCCCTTATTTGTGGGTATGTATAGTGTTTTGGTATAAATGTATACACACCTAAAAGTATAAGCAATAAATAAATAAATAATTGTTCGTTGGAGAGGATTAATCTCCGACACATCCCACAAATCTATGAGTTAACAACTACTTAGGGGATTAAAGTTTGGTTATATTTTGGTTTTGGGGACTCAAATTTTTTTTAAGAGTTAGGGGACTAACTTAAACACCGTTAGCTAGTGAATCACATTAACAGTTTATTATCAAAGTACATCTCTTCCCCTTCTACAACTATGACATGACAACAACAACAACAACAAAAAACCAATAATAATAATAAATGCTTTCCCTTCTACTGTTACTACTAGAAATAAATATAGTTGAATTGCAAAGAAATTTTTACTGGAGTTGATATAATTTTGACTATAAATTGCGCTAGTAATTTTATCTCCTTCTAATTTCATATATGCGTTCGATAATGGATTATAATTTTTTTTTGTTGAATTGTAAAAAAAATAAAATAAATAAATAAATAAATAATCAAAGGTGAGTAAAGTCTTAATTATTATATTTATATGCATTCAATTTTAGCTTGTGCCTAATTTATCTCTAGTTATTGATAAGCAACTTGTATTTATATGTTGATACAAGTTTTGTATTTTTATTTATGGGTTTGATAATTTTATTGAAGGAAGAACATGGACAATCAACTTTATATTTAGTAAATTTAGTTATTGATAGCTTATAAGAAATTTATTTTAGATATTTAGTAACAGGACTTTGGAATAAGGATGAACAATTAACTGTTTTTTTATATTATTTTTCTAATGTGAACTTATACTAATAAATGTTTTTTTTTACTTTTAACATCAAAGTTAACGGGGTTTAATATTAGTCCCCTAAACCTAAACAAATAAATTTGAGTCCCCAAAACCAAAACAAAACCAAACTTTAATCCCCTAAATGAGCGTTATCTCACAAATCTATCTTGGTTTGAAAATATAGTGCAACTTAGGTTATCAAAACTTGCCATAAATCATAACTTTAATTTTAACCTGCCTACTTAAGTTTTTTCGTGTAAAATATTACTCCTCCAATTCCTAAATGTTTAATAGATTTGAAATTTTAACATTATTTATATGATGAAAAAATCTTTTAAATTACTTTTAAAATATAAAATATAATATAATTATATTTCAAATTCTCACTGAATACGTTATTAATATCCAACTACTACCTCCGTCTTTTTTTAGTTGCTACATTTGTTTTTTCGCACCTCTCAAAACGCAATTTATAATATTAATATACCGAGTTTGGAATAATAAAAAATTATAAAAATTATATATTTGAAAAATATATTGTGAGACGAATCAAATAAGATTCCATATGACTATATTTTTCCTTACCTATTAAGCATCAAATTGAGTCAAAGTTTCAACATGAATAGTGCAAAAAATCAATATATAGCAAGTAAAAAAGTACCGAGGGAGTTGTAAATAGAGTATGCAATAAAAAGCCAATAACTAGCAGCTAGTTGATGTAATGCTCAATTGTTCATCACCTCTGGACTCATTTTGTAAAGCCATCAACATATCTATCAATGCAATCATTACAAATGTTGATTTTTTTTTTTTTTCGAAGGGTCATTACAAATGTTGATTACTCATGCATATAATCTGATATAATCTTCACAAATTAGACCTATGTAAATTGGACCTTACACAGTTACACTCCGTAGTTTCTAACCTATCTCACCTAAACATATGAAAGTCCCTTTCTAAGACCAGTCAACCTTAGTTACAAATTGAATTGTGCCGTGGTGTTGGACCAAATAATTTTAATTTATTGAATTCCCATGAAGGCATATGTAGAAAACTCAAGCCAACACTTACTGCACCAGTTGAAAACAAATAGACCAAATTCTCAATTAATGTTAAAACTTAAAAAGGAAGGGCGAGTAAGTAAGTAACAATAATCGATCCCTTTATGAAGACCTCGTGAAACCGTTAGGGAACATACAATCAAGTGAGTCATCCACCACTCTTGGTAAAGAAGTGTTCTCTTTAATTACATTAATTGAAGCTCTTATGCTAATATTTTTGGAGCTAAGAAGCCACAAACTAAAATGATAAGAATCGATTTAATGACCTCCTTAAAAGTTAAAACCCACGACCTATCAACATTTTCCTCACTCTCAAATTTCAATATAAATCCTATTAAAAATACTAAAATAGACCCGGTGTACAATATCACTAGAATTATAATATCGTTTGCGTATCCTAATATACATATAGGAATAAATTAAAAAATCAAGAGTATCTTCTTTATGGTAATAAGTCCAATTGATTCGATGATATCTTTAGGTACACATTACAAAACCCATAATTTAGATTTTTACATCCAAAATATACTTTTTAATAGACAAAACTTTAATTAGTTTATTTTAATCCTATCTTATAGAAAAAGCTTAGAATAAAATTAAAAGTAAAATTAATTTCCAAATCCGCCAAACTCACCAAAAAGGGGATCATATTCTAAACGGCGTTAATCAAAGGTCTCACTATTCAGTACCCACCAACTTTGAACCCCACAGTGAAATGTGAGTGTAAAAGAAGTAAGCAAAAGCATCAACCTTATAACGCCGTTAACTTTGCAACCGTTAAAAACGACCTCTCATTTTATACACGAAGTCGAAAACTAGAATCAGAATCTCTCTTCTTCTTCCTTCCCTCTTTTCACTTTCTTTCTCTCTCTTCTGTGGCGCGTTCTCAGTAATAATTCCAGGTTTTTTTTTTCTGTCTCTTCATTTTTCTGCTTATTTTTAAAATTTTTTTTCTTTTCAAATTTTTCATTTATCCGAAAATAAAAATTATATTTTGTAAAGTTAATTAATTCAATAGTTTGAAGAGTTCTTAGATGTGATGAGAACGAGATTTTTGGTAACCAAATCTTGCGATTATTTTATTATTTTTTGATAATTTTTTATTTATTCATTTTTTTTTTGTTTTTGAGATGTTCGATAATCTAAATCCGTGAACTCTTGAATTGTTTTTTTTTCCTTAATTTTGGCTGTTCATTTCTTAATTAATCGCCACTAATTACGGATCTTCTGACGTTTGTGTTTTTCAATTTTTTCTCATGGTATTTTCCTACTAATTTTTTGAGTGTTTAGTAAATTAGCTTAAATTAATAAAATAAATTATAATTTATATTCTTAATGCTATTAATTTGTTCACTCTCGCATTATTAGTCATCATACTCTAGTCTCTCTACTACTGCTTCTCTTTCTTTGAGGTTTTATAATTGTAATTTTTTTATTAATTAATTGATTTTTTTTTTTTTTTTTTTGTAAAATTTTGGACTGTTTTATTGAGTTTCTGATTTCAATTTTATGTTTTTTGAGCTTAATTGTACATAATATATTTAATTTGTTCTGCTGTTGATGTTCAAATGAGAGGAATCACTTGTTGAGGTTGTGCTCAAATGATTTGAGCAAAACATTTGAATATGATGTCAAAAATCAAAGTCATAATATGAGTAGGTTGAGGTATTGGACGTCGTTGTCATCTCTGAATCTTGTATTCGAGGTTCTGTGATTTGGTTGTTGTTTCCGAAAAGATGAGTGTGAAATGTCACTATACCAATCCGAACTTATGCTGATGTCGCGTCTGTCACATATTCATGCTAGTGAATTTAGATAGTATTCGCGATNTTAATTTTTTTTTTTTTTTTTTTTTTTGTAAAATTTTGGACTGTTTTATTGAGTTTCTGATTTCAATTTTATGTTTTTTGAGCTTAATTGTACATAATATATTTAATTTGTTCTGCTGTTGATGTTCAAATGAGAGGAATCACTTGTTGAGGTTGTGCTCAAATGATTTGAGCAAAACATTTGAATATGATGTCAAAAATCAAAGTCATAATATGAGTAGGTTGAGGTATTGGACGTCGTTGTCATCTCTGAATCTTGTATTCGAGGTTCTGTGATTTGGTTGTTGTTTCCGAAAAGATGAGTGTGAAATGTCACTATACCAATCCGAACTTATGCTGATGTCGCGTCTGTCACATATTCATGCTAGTGAATTTAGATAGTATTCGCGATCTCTTGTTGCTTTCGTAGTTTTTGGCAAGGGATTGTTGTGAGTTTGTTTATTCAATGACATTTTCAAGCGGTACTAGTAGTTTGAATCAACTAATATATATATATAGACCCCTTGTCTCGAATTGATGTGAGAGTATGGGGTTGGTAGGTCAATTATGAGGCCGAAGAGAATTGCAAAGTCAATTACATTGCAGTAATGATCTTTGGATGTAAATAATTTGGCAAATAAATTCCCTTGTTGAATGAATTTGTGCTTTATTCTATTGTCTTTGATTATTCATACGTTTTTTTACCCTTTCCAGAAGCAGTTTTTGTCACTTTGAGGGATGTGATTTAGTCTTTAGTCACTATACGCTGTCTTGAAGGAGCAAACACCGTGGATGATAGCAGCCGTTTACTTGAGCTGGTGAGCGATTATGGGAGCTGCTTGTTGTGTTGCTTCTAGGGACAAAACTATACAACATGGATCTAGTGGTGAATTCCTGCACCGAAATTTTAGGCACTCTCCAACATGGAGTTTCCGGTGGGATAATCGAGTTGGGGTAGCTGGTGAAGAACCTTCCTTAGGTTGGTTGTCTGATGCAGCAAGTAGAAATGATTTATTGGATGTGAAATCTGTGACTGATGTTTCGGCACAGGTGTCAGATGGAGGTAGTTCATTGGAGAGTTATCGAACAGTTGCATTGCGCAAGTCCCCTGTGGATCATGAAATGACCAAGAGCAAGAGCTTGAAAACTTCTGCCTCAGGTAAAGCCTTCGTTTGCCTTTTCTTGTACCAAGATACATCTTATATGATGGTTCTACTAGACTGGGTCAGTGATTACTAGATTAGGATATATTCATTAATCTTTTTCTGTTATGTCTTTGTTATCCTATCCGGAGGACATTGCATGGAGAATAAGTGCGGTTTTAGTGTGCAACTAGCAAATGTATGTGCATCTATGTGGCTGTTAATTCCTTCTCCCATTCTATATGCCTTGATGGTGTGTGATTGCTAATGATTTAACTTTTTTCCAGAAAACCAAAAAAAAAAAAAACTTGCTGACGCTCACAGCCGTAGTATGAAAGATAGGGGGGGGGGGGGGGAGTTAGATAAATGAGAATGAAGAAGGTAAGAGAACAAAAGAGCTTGATGGTCAATCAAATTAAGAACATATTTTTCAATGGAACACATTTGGACGCACAATTACTTTTGAAGAACATTAGATTAGCAAGAATGCATAACCAACTAGGTAAAGCGCTGTGGCTTTCGGCTTTGATATTTTACTGACACATAGTTATTTAAGTATGGCCTTGTAATAATAATCCCAAAAGATTTTTGGCTTGTTCTATTTTCTTCCTAAGCCTTTATGGCCCAGCAAATAGATAGATGGACATTAGAGTCAGGTGAAATTGTTTCAAGATGTTGGTGTGCTGCAAAGTAGGTTCACTGAACATGGGAGTAAACTCTTACATTTTTCACTCACCAATGTTGCTTTAGTTGTCTTCCAAGTGAAGAGTGAACTCTCTTGCCCACAGAGTAGTTGTTAGGTGGAAGAAGGATTTATTTGTAGATATGGTTGATACCATGGGATTTGTTGATTAAGAATTGATTTATTCAAGAACCACTGAAGTCATTTGTGATGATAGTGAATTATTTCATTTGGTTGCTTCTTTTATCACCAGAATGTATTCACACTTTCACAGCATCTCAAATATGTTTTAGTGATCTCTCTCTAGTCGGGAAAGTTTGGGACATTTTTTCCCTCGTGTATAGAAATTGCATTGAGTTTATTTTCATTTTTATTTTGGGGTAAACTGCTGGAAGTTGTAATTAAAAAAAGATGAGATTAATCACCTTGTGTTTTATTTGTTCCAACATTTATCTTGTTACCGCAATTCTTGATTGTTTAATTGAACTTATAGGTGTGATTGCCACGACATGATACCTTGTTACGTGATGGATATAGGTCCTTATGATAATGAGGCTTTATCGAATTTTGATTTCCCATGGATAATTCTGTTCTTGTCCCCATATTGGTAGCCTGTCTCCTACACTATCAGGGGTAAGGCTAACTGACCCTTACAATACTCTAGGAAATAGTGTCAGATTTTCCTTGTTGCATCATTGAATGATTATCCTCCAGCAATTCAAGATGTGGGTTGAGTGCCTTGAGTCATGATCTTCAACTATTATTGTTTTTCTTCCGATACTTTTATTACATGTCAACTCTATATTTGTTGTTCTTAATTTTTAATCAATAATTTATTGAAATCTTAAATCTAAATATTGGGCTTGTGCATCATATCAACTTTCGAGTTTAGCTATATATACCTGCTTGAACTGTAAAGCTAATATAGTAGCAGTTATAAACTTATGATGTAATGTTGTGATTTCATGTCTCCCCTTTGTTGCTATGGCAGGTCAATCTGTCGCTAGGAACGCCTCCACCACAGAAGTAAGTACCAATAGTTTATTTTTGGGTTCCTATATGTTATTATCCTCCCCTTTTGTTTTCTCACCATGGAGCACTTATATCAGCTGCCTTATATTTTGTTGTCTATGTTTTTAGGTGAAGCAATGTACAGATTTACCACAAGCTTCAGACTCTGCTTCTGTCAAATTATCACCCTCAATTCATACAACATCTTTGCTTGTGTCACCCCTCTCATCCCAAAGTCATCCACCTCCACCCTCACCAACTCCATCTAGCTGGGCCCGAGGTTCGCCATGTCACTTGCAAGCCCATCAGGCATCCGATAGCCACAGCTCTGGAAGGAACTCACCTATTAATTCTGTCACTGAAGAAGGGCAGGTTCCTTATAATAACTCTGCTGCAAGCAATTTATCAACTCGGGGTTCCTATGGCAGGTCCTCAGATGGCTGGTCGGCTCATGCCTTCTCGGAACTCATGTCGGCATCACAAAGAGAACGATGGTCATTTGACAGTGACTCCTGCAGTCTTGCTCGTGATAAAATGAGCAGAACAAGTGGCCATAATTCTCGGTCGATGTCTGTGGATCTTCAAACATGTGGGATTTGCTCCAAGCTGTTGTCTGAGAAATCAAGTTGGAGCAGCCAGAAATTCATTGCAGGCAATGAACTATCTGTAGTCGCTGTTTTAATCTGTGGACATGTATACCATGCTGAGTGCTTGGACACCATAACACCTGATATTAACAAATACGATCCTGCCTGTCCGGTTTGTACATTTGGGGAGAAGCAAACCCTGAAACTGACTGCCAAAATGCTCAAGGCAGAAAAAGATATAAAAGCTAGAAACAGCAAGAAGTCTAGGAATCGGGTGTTGGACACTAATGCGTCTTTTGATTTTGATTATTGGAAGAAAAGTGCCGTTGTACAAGAAGGGAAGAGCCCCAAGTTTGGCAACAGCTCTAGCTTGAAGATTTCTGCTGCCAAGCCGTTTTTGAAACGGCATTTCTCCTTTGGGTCGAGGAGCAACAAGTCTGGTTCAGAAAGTCCATCTATTAAAAAAAAAGGATTGTTCTGGGCAAAGTCCAGCAGGGAATGAGCTCTGTTAGCTAGGTTCAAAACCATGAAGGTGAGTGCTTCTCCATTAGAAGTGATGTTTGATTATAAGATTGATACTGTGTTCGTCCTTTTTGTTTATTATCAATGCCAATTGGAATTAGTTGCGACATTTTCATTATCATATTTATAATAAGTCTTGTTCCTATCTAACAAGATTAGGCTATCCCTTCATTGTAGAATAAGACATCATGCTTCCGAAGAATTATTTAAGGAATGTTAATTTTATCAAATCTCCTACCAGTGGCTTGTTGGGAATTTGAGGGAGTACAAATTATTATGTTACAATCAATTTTTCTGAACATAGTAAAATAGTAATTCGTATACGTCGATGTTTGTGGTGTTATTTAAGTTTTATACTACAATTAGGAGATTTAACAACCTTCACTTCTAATGTTTTTTAAAACTTTTTTTCAGGTGTCTGTTAGTTCATTGCCTGGATAAGATGGTGTGTTCAGTAACATAAAATACGTGACAGAAGCTGAAGATGGCTTGTTTAGATCACAATTGATATGGTATATCACTATATCTTCTTTGATAAAATGTGGGGGGTTATGACATTGTAAAGAAGGAAACATAGGATAAAATATCATAGGAAGTAATAGATAGGTAAATCAAGTGGGCAAGTGATTAATGAAGGTTTTGATCTTTTTATTCATGTAATGTACATTTCAATTCGTTTGAATCAAAATAGTTACTTCTATTTGTTATGTTACAAATACTTTTCTCGAGTCACCCGTCCAAGCTCATTAGTTGGACTTGTGTTACAACTTACAAGTGTATTTCTCTTGTAACCAAGTTGGGTGCGCATCGTTTTTCTCTTATGTTTCTCCTGTTTCTTGTATGCTATGAATTCATCACATCATTGGGAGGAACTTCTTAGTAGATCTTAATAACAAGTATTATACTACTCTCTCTGTTCTTAAATGTTTGATATGTTTGAAATCTTACACTATTCATAAGATGAAAGAATCTTTTAAATTACTTTCTATATATAAAACATAATATAGTCATATGGAGTCTTGTTTGATTCGTCCTAATAAATACATTATTAATATTCAATTATTATAATTTTTACATATACACAACAAAAAATATTTGAGGTCAAACAAGTGCATTGGTACATGTGCAAGTCAAAACGTATGAAACAATTAGAAGCGAAACGGAGGGAGTAGTATATTTTTTGTGATATATTGTCTCTATACTTGATTTGTGCACAATTTTGATGGTACGGACTTGATCTTAGATAATTTTAGTGCTGGTATTATTTAATGGTTGGGAACTTGTGAATTTTGGGACCAACAAAAGTTTGGTGAATGCTAAAGTCAACCATTTCTGCTCCAAGGACAAGATTTACGAAAGTGGAAGTGTGATTGTTAAGTGTTGTTGAAAAAAAGGGTTGGATGGATACCCACCTCAGAATTTCAAGGTTCAATGTTCACCGCTTGTATTATAATATTATTGTATTGTTTTGTTTGTTTTTGGTATTTTTAGTCGTCACCTTGCTGTTGCAAACTTGCAATACTCCGTTTGGTGTGTGTTAGTTACGTCGGAGACCCACCTTCCTTTGTTGTCTACCTATTTATATCTAGTTAGGAAGTATTTGATTATATCAGTGAGAAAACATGTATTCACATTACAACAATATTCAATAATGGCATTGCTAATTACAATGAAAAATTAAATTAGATGTTGAATACCTATTGTCCTAGTGAGCTACATATATAGACAAACTCTTTTTAATTTAACACGAGTGTTATACAATTACATCTTAAACTAAGTATTGGATGCGTGGTTGATGGAGAACAAGGTTACGACCCTATTTGGCGTAGAGAGGATAGAATTTAAACGATAAAGTTTAATTTAGAGTTTGCTGTTAGAGGATTAAGTGTTTATTCGCAGAGAAGATAGAGTTTAAATGATAGAGTTTAGAGTTTATTGTTAGAGGATTAAGTGTTTATTCAGAGAATTTGACTGCTAATTTGAATAGTTTTTTGGATAAATGTGTTTGCTAATATTTAGTTGATTATTTAGAGTTTTGTACATATTTAGTTATGTAAAATGATTTATATGGACATTTGGTTTTTGTAAAGTAGGTTAGGTTTGTTTAATTATAAGAGTAAAATAGTCATTTGTTATATTCTATTTTCAAAATTCTATTGAAAAAGCTCATATACCTTGCCTTGTTAAATTAGAGTTTTCAATAGTTTTGTACCAAAAACTCTCTTTAAAACTCATCCTCTCCAAACACTTCAATTAGAATATTTGACTAATCAACACTCTAATCCCCTTTTAAACCTCTCTTTACCCTCAATCTTCTCTCTACCAAACACTCCCTACATATACTAAGTCATTTCAACTTTATTACTTGCTTAATAATCGAGCTTCAAAATGCTTTGATCTTCTATTGTGGAACATTCGTGTTATTTTGTGCTCTTGCAGAATTGATTTGAATGATAAAGCAACTAATTCTAAGTATTAACCATCAATTTAGGCTTTTAATTAAGTTGATCCTTATATAGGGTATTACTGCTGACATGGGGCAAGTACATATAAAACTTTCTTGAGCCTCAATAATTATAAACTTAGCCTTTTGATATCAGCTCCAGTACGTGTGATACAAAAGTCATGGGTATGAACTTCATTACACCTCTTCTCATAGTGGAATTTTTAGTGTTGGGTATGGGATCATGCTGCATCCGCATTTGTAGCCTAACAAACTCTCGTACAAGGAGGCATAATAGAATATAAAGTTAAAACGGTATTAGCTCCACCATGACACAAAATTCGTAGGTATAAATCTCATACAAACCTCTTTTTCAAAGTAGAATATTAAGCGTTGAGTATGGGATTATATTGTATACACATTTGTAGCCTAAACTCCCATGGTTGTGAGAAAACGTGATAGAGTTTAAAGCTAATATAATTTCTAATTGAGTTAATGTATTAGTGATACGTGTACTAATAGATGTGGAGCTTTAGCTTCTTAATTCACTCGTACGTTCATCAATAAAAAATTTGTTCATTACTTCAGGCTTTAGTTAATCAATCAAGCATTAGCCACACAAAAAATTATTCACAAAACATTCAGATTACAGAGCACAGTAGCACACACCACGTGTTATACCTCGTACTAAGCCACCAATTAACCTTTGTGGACACATGGAAGCATTTCATGTAACGAATCGTACATACGTGTTGGTAACCATGCACAAAAATCGACTCCCTTCACCGCCATGTAATTTTGTGTATATCACTAGCACCACTATGGTCATTTATCCAAAATATACACTTGCAGTAAAAAGAAGGAAAGCAAATAAAGTATTAGTTCAGTTGTTAAAAAATCATCTACCATCTGGTAATCTAAGTTTTACGTGAGAAAAAAAATCATCTACCATCTAGTAATCTAAGTTTTACGTCAGAAAAAAGTCGTACGTAGCTAGTTGTGTTAAGTTGTTAACTAAGATGGCACATTTGAGGGATGAGCGTGGCAACCCAGTAGAGCTTACGGATGAATATGGGCAGCCTGTTAAGCTTACTGATGAGCATGGCAACCCTATTCACCTTAGCGGTGTTGCCTTTTCGTCGTCCGACGCCACCGAACCTATAAAAAGCTCGACTCCAGCTTCTAGCAAGATGGAGTCTACGGTGCTTGGAGCTGCAACGCATGGTGGACACCATGACACTGGCACCAAGCAAGGTGGTGTCCTTGACACCGGGGTGCATGATAGGCCTGGAGGTTTCCTTGGTGCCGGAGTGCACGATAAGAAAGGTGGTGGTGGTCTTGGTACCGGGGTGCATGATAGGAACAGTGGTGGCCTTGGTACCGGGGTGCATGGTGGGGGTCTTGGTACTGGAACTGGGGTGCATGGCGGGACAGGTGGGGGTCTTGGTGGTGGACTAGGAACTGGGACCGGTGTGCATGACAAGCCAGGCGGTGGTCTAGGAATTGGGACCGGTGTGCACGACAAGCCAGGCGGTGGTCTAGGAATTGGGACTGGTGTGCACGACAAGCCAGGCGGTGGTCTAGGAACTGGGACCGGTGTGCACGACAAGCCAGGCGGTGGTCTAGGAACTGGGACCGGTGTGCATGACAAGCCAGGCGGTGGTCTAGGAACTGGGACCGGTGTGCATGACAAGCCAGGCGGTGGTCTAGGAATGGGAACCGGTGTGCATGACAAGCCAAGCGGTGGCCTAGGAATGGGAACCGGTGTGCATGACAAACCAGGTGCTGGCCTAGGGACCGGGACTAGGGTGCACGACAGGCCGAGTGGAGGCCTGGGAACCGGTATTGGATTGCATGGAGGGCCAGGTGGAGGCATCGGAACAGGAACCGGGTTACATGGAGGGCCGGGTGGTGGGCTTGGGACTGGAACGCACGGAGGGCCACCTGGACGTGGAACGCTTGGAGCTGCTATAGAAGGTGATGAAGGTGGACAGTATCAGCCGAGGAGAGATCATACTGCCGGTGGTGGTGTTCATAAAGAGATGCAACAACATAGCGGCGTAGGTTCCGGCTCTTCGGTGAGTATTATAATTTGGCTTCATAGGAACTTTTCTGCATGTGGTCACTTGGTTCATATAGAGGGTTCAAGCTCCTTCGAGTTTGATGAGTACGTGCATAAGTTGCATTAGTACAACATATGCTTGAAACTTGCATTAGTATAGGTGCTAAGTTGATAAGTGCTAAGTACAAACGCAAATATAAGCATCTATTCGTTCATATCATGCATGCATAGCATTTGAGCTATAGTCATTTATTCGTTTGTGTCTTGTGTCAAGCCCAAGACTTTAATTTCTCCATGGATGTAAGACACCAAGGCTACGTTACTTTGTGTAACACAAATTTTAAATAACATTTTATTGCTCGATCTTCTTTGAATATGATATAGTCCGACGATGAAGGCCAAGGGCGCGAAGGTGGTAGAAGGAAGAAGAAAGGATTAGGTGGGAAAATCAAGGACAAGTTGATGGGAGGCAAACACAAGGATGATGCTGAGGTAATTGATAGCACCACCTTGACAACCAGCACCGTTACCACTCTCGAGCATCACGATAACGAAAATGAACATGAGAAGAAGGGTATGATGGAGAAGATCAAGGAAAAATTGCCAGGCCACCACTAGTTTGATCTGTAGCAAGAGGAGCACGTAGCTAATGTCGCAGCAGCTACCAATTTTTCATCTTTGTCTACTGATTTTGGTGTAAAATAATGTACAGGAGAGCAATGCTTTTGTTGTTGAGTAATCCATGTGCATCCACCACTATGTTTGCATAGAATGTGTGTTTTATGTAGGACAATTTGAAGTTNTGAAAATTTTAAGTTTTTTTTTTTTTTTTTTTTTTTTTTTTTTTTTGCTATTTAGGTTTTCAGTTTCTTTTCCGAAACTTTTTATTCAAAGTGTGTTTCAAGCTTCAATCCTATAAACATTATTCTGTGTTTTGTATGTATGTATGAATGCATTTTAAAGTCCATTTGTCTACATTGTCCTTGGTCTTATAGATTTCGAGTTGTTGCAACTTATTAGTTTCGAATCAAATTAAATACTACATAAACAAATTCAGTTTTATCATAAATATCTCTATTGTTTTTTTTGTCGAATCACAGAGTAGTTTCTAATTAAACGAACAAACGATTTTTTATCTAATTACAGAGTAATCAAATTAATATTAATCTAATAGCACGTATATGTAAAATGTAAAATGTTAATTTTTTTTAAAAGGATGTAATATGGAGTTTTCGAAAGACAGGAAGTATGTTAGGATGCACGAACCAATAAAAGATGCTCTTAAACGACATCATTACACAAATTCGCCAATGGCCACTAACATATCGCAAAAACGGAGGTTTATATTCAACTTCACACATAAAATTCTGTGTTCCATCTCATTTCTCTTCTTCTTCAACTTCCCGCTTCTTCACTTTCTCTCTCCTCTGCGCAAATGTTCTCCCAAACTCACCTTCTCTCTCATTCTCCCTCCACATTTCATTCTCTCTCTTCAAATTCCTCCATTTTTATCGCTAAATTTCATCATCAAATTCAATCGCTAAACTTCTCTTCTACTTCAACTGCCTTCTCCTCGAACTTATCTCTCTATTCGCGAAGAAACCTCGCTTCGATATCAATGGCGGCGTCGAATTCGGACATTCAAACTGATATTCTGCAATTAGGTTTCAACAATGGCGACATTGATCGATTTTCTGCTGTTGCGAATAAGCTCGCTGATGCTTCTGGTGATGTCATCCGTAGTTTCTTCAGGAAGAAATTTGAAATCCTTGATAAAGATGATTTAAGTGAGTTTTCTGAATTTCTATTTCGAAATTGAAGCATTTTGCTGTTTTTCGCTTTTGATTAGCTTGAAGTTTTCTGCTGCTAAATTGTTTAATCGAGCTTTAATTTTCTGTTTAGGAAGGTTATTGATGCTTATACATGCGTAATTTTGTCCGACATTATGCAAATTCAATTAACTTGTGTTCGATTTTTCAAAAATCATTCGCAAAAACTTATTTAAATGCTTATTAATGACGACTTTCCTGAGTTTCTTCAATTTTTTCTGGAATTTCACTTCTAAGTTAAAGGATTTTACGGTCTTTGAGTTTATTAGGTTCCAAATGTTAACTGTTTGGTTAATTCTGTGAATTTTATTGTCGATTATTCGATTTCATGTGTAGTCACTTGTTCAAGTTTTTTCGGCATCGCAAATTTAATGTAGTTGAAGTGTTGGATGGTAATATTACCACTGATTCTTTTGGAATACATTTGAATGAATTTGCTGATAAATTGACGTTGAGGATTTTCATCACCGTTAGGATTTGCTCAACTCATGTTGTGAGTTTGCTTCTGTATGTTATGCGCCGCTACTCATGTTTGAGTTTGCTTATGTTATGCAATCGTGTATATGACGGTTGATAATATACTTTATGTGCTTTGCTGCGTAGTTTGTCAGTTTGACTCAAGCTGTTAGATCAGTATAAAATTAGCACAGCAACTACAATTTATCATTCAGCTGTATGTTGATCATCCAAATTTAAGACTTATCCTACAGCATCAATTGTATGGACTGGTCAATTAAGTTATATTATCTGCAAGTTTTTGTTTCTGTTGAGAATCCTTTTGACCGTTTTGTTATGTGTATCCGAATTACTAATGTTATGAGTGGTTGATGTTTAAAAATATCATCAGCTATTACTTGCGGAAGAAATTTGAAATTGTTGATAAAATTGACTTGAATTTTATGTGAAGTGTACAAATTGTGCTCTGAAGTTGGTTCATGTGCATCACTTTGAACACTTTCACCAGTAAATTGGTGATTCAATTGACTTAGTTTACTGATATCATTAATAAGTCGACTTCACTGAGTTTCTTCGATTTTTTCTCGAGATACGCATTTCAATTGAAGGATTTTACTTTCTTTGTATTTATTAGGTCGAAATGATAGCTGTTTGGTTAGTTCTGTGAGTTTTACTGTCGAGAAAGCTCATGATCAACTTCATCTGAAATCATTAATAGTGTGACTTTACTGAGTTTTACTGAATTCAATAATAGGACAACTTTACTGAGTTCCTTCGATTATTTTTTAAATGCTAGCTGTTTGGTTAATTCTGTGGGTTTTACTGTCAAGAAAGTTCATGATCGATTTCATATGTAGTCACGTGTTTGAGTTTCTTTGACACTGCAAATTTCACGTGGTTATTCCATGAAGTGTAAAAGATAAATACATCATCATTGTTTCTTCTGGAAAGAAATTTGAATGAAATTGCTGAAAGATTGACTTTAAATTTTTCTTACCTTATAAGGTCTGCTCTTTCACCGTTAATTTGTGATTTGACTGATTTAGTTTGGTGCATACGAGATGCCTAGGTTGTTGATTTTTTTAAAAAAATTCTAATGATTTTCAGTTAATTCTGTCTTTTCTAGAATTATTTGTGTTGTGAGTTTGTTTTTGTATGTTATGCGATCATATATATGACAATAGCGTTGATAATATACTCCATGTTCTGTGCTATAAAATCAAAGCATATATGCTTTGCTGCGTAGTTTGTCAGTTTAACTCAAGCTAATCAGCACCGCTACTACAGTTTATCATTCAGTATGTTAATTATCCATGTATAAGACTTCTATGTTGGACTGCCCAGTTAAGTTATATTATCTCTGCGTTTTTTTTTTTCAGTTGAGAAAACTTTTGACCGCTTTGTTATGTGTATCCTAATTACTAATTTTATGAGTGCTTGATGTTTAAAAATATCATCTGCTATTACTTGAGGAAGACATTTGAGATTGTTGATAAAATTGACTTGAATGAGACATGAGATCGTTGATAAAGTTGGCTTGAATTTTTATTTTTTTTTATTGTACAAATTCTGCTCTGAAGTTGATTTATGTTCATCACCCTCACCATTAACTTGTTGATTCTGTTGCAATAGTTCATGCACTCTGACCATTTTTTCAGTTTGAAGTGTTTAATTCTGTACTTCTTCAAATTACTTGTGTCTTATCTATCACTCTTATGATTGCTTCTGTTTTATGCAATCATGTATATGACTATGGCATCAGTAATCTTTCATGCTTTGTGCTTTAAGACTTAAAGCATTTGTTAGTCTGCTACATTGGTTTTACTTGAGCTCTTAATTGTTACAATAAGTAAAGTCAGCACAACAGTTATGGTGTATCATTCAGCTGTATGTTGCTTATTCATGTGTAAGACTTTTTCCTACCATGTCAAATGTGTGGACTGCTCAAGTACCTGTTTGACTTTTAATTTTTACATTTTGCTTGTCAAATGTGTAGTTCTACATTTCTACAAGTTTATATATGTATTTTTGCTTAAGCTTCTATCAGTAAGCATTGAAACTGTGAAATTGTGCAATAGACTTAGCCATGGTGCCTAAAGCTGCTGAAAAACACAGTTTCTAAGTCTTCTTTTAGCTTGTAGCATTGTGTTTTTGCAGACCGGTAATTTGATGATGTTTAGTATATGGATTTAGGCATACCTTTAGAACAATGCAAGAACAATAAGAGTGAAAAATTACAAATAAATTAGGATTGTTTGTTCTCAAATGATGCAAGATTGATAGGTCATCCACATTCACTTTAGTAGCTTTTGAAACTAGATATTTGGCTATTATCATGCATAGCTAAAATTTTGACAACCTGTCCAATAAAACCTGTTTGAGAACTGTCTAGTGAGTTTATATTGGCACATCTAATGTCCGCATAGGTTTTCGTTTATTGCTGCTGAAAGTCATCTATATTAAGTATTAGCTTCCCTTGAAATGATCATTCTGCTAAGCATTTAAGCAAAGAGTCCCAATCAACTCGTTTGTATTGGCACATCTAACGTTCACATTATTTTTTTTTCCAGAAAAAATTTGAATTAACTTGTTGATAAATCGACATTAAGAATTTTCTTATCTTACAATTGCTGCTCTTTCACCATTAACTTGTGATTCAATTGATTTAGTTTGCTGCATGCTAGATTGTTGGTCCTTTTTTAATTATAAATTCATTGAAAATGTACAGAGTATAATTCTGTGTTTCCTCGAATTGCTCAACTTCTCATGTTGTGAGTTTGCTTCTGTATGTTATGCGACTACTCATGTTGTGAATTTGCTTCTGTATGTTAAGCGATCGTATATATGATGATATCTTTAGTAATATACTCCATGTTCTGTGCTTCAAAATCAAAGCATTTGTGCTTTGCTGCATAATTTATCTGTTTTGCTCAAGCTGTTAGAATAGTAAACAATCAGCATAGCAACTATGATGAATCACAGCATTCTGCAAGCCTTTTCTGTTAAGAAAAGTTTTGACTGCTTCGTTATATGTATCCTAATTACTAATTGAATGAGTGCTTGATGTTTGAAAATATTATCTTCTATTGCTTGCGGAAGAAATTTGAAATCATTAATAAAATTGACTTGAAATTTATTTTAATTGTAAAAATTATGGTTTGAAGCTGGTTTACGTGCATCACTTTGAACACTTCCACTAGTAACTTGGTGATTCAATTGACATAGTTTACTAAAATCATTAATAAGACCACTTTACTGAGTTTCTTCGATTTTTCTCGAAACACGCATTTAATTGAAGATTTTTACATCTTTGTGTTTTTTTAGGTCAAATGTTAGCTTTTTGTTTAATTTTGTAAGTTTTACTGTCAAGAAAATTCATGATCGATATCGTGTGAAATCATTTATAAGACGACTTTACTGAGTTTTACTGAAATCATTAATTGGACAGCTTTACTGAGTTTCTTCAATTTTTCTCGAAATATTAGCTGTTTGGTTTTTCTGTAAGTTTTACTGTTTCAAGAAAGTTCATGATCGATTTCATGTGTAGTCACTTGTTCCAGTTTCTTCGACACTGCAAATTTAATGTAGTCATTCTATGAAGTGTTCGATGTTATATCATCTCAGTTTTTTCCGGAAGAAATTTGAATGAAATTGTTGAAAAATTGACTTTGAAAATTTTCCTACCTTATTTCACTGTTAATTTGTGATTCAATTTAGTTCGGTGCATGCGAGATGCCTAGATTGCTGTTTTATTTTTTTTAAAATAAAAAATCTGTGTTTTCTCGAATTACATGTGTTGTGTGTTTGCTTCTGTATGTTATGCGATCGTATATAATAGCGTTGGCAATATACTCCATGTTCTGTGCTTTAAAATCAAGCATATACTTTGCTAAGTAGTTTGTCAGTCAAGCTAATCAGCGCAACAACTACGATTTATCTTTCAGCTGTATGTTAATTATCCATGCTTAAGACTTCTCCTACAGCACCAATTGTATGGACTGCTCAGTTAAGTTATATTATCTGTGTGTTTTTTTTTTGAGAAAACTTTTGTCCGCTTAGTTAATTACTAATTTATGAGAGCTTGATGTTTTAAAATGTCATGCTATTACTTGCGAAAGACATTCGAAATCGTTAACAAAATTGACTTGATTTTTTTTTTAATTGTACAAATTCTGCTCTGGAGCTGATTTACGTGCATCACTNTTTTATTTTTTTTTTTTTTTTTTGTGTTTTTTTTTTTTTTTTTTTTTTTTTTTTTTTTTTTTTTTGGTTTGAAGTTTTTAACTCCGTACTTCTTCAAATTACTTGTGTCTTATTACTTTTATAATTGCTTCAGTTTTATGCAATCATGCATATGATGATGGCATCAATGCATCGGTAGTCTTTTCCATGCTTTGTGCTTTAAGACTTAAAGCATTTGTTTTGCTGCATACATTGTTAATTTTACTATAGCTCTTGTTACATCAGAAAAGTCAGCACAGCAGTTAGGGTCTATCATTCAGCTGTATGTTGCTTATTAATGTGTCAGACTTTTTTCTACAGCGTCAAATGTGTGGACTGCTCAAGTACCTGTTTGACTTTTAATCTTGACAATTTGCTTGTGAAATGTTTAGTTCTACACTTCTACGAGTTTATGAAAATGTAGCTTTGCTAAGCTTCTTTTAGTAAGCATTGCAATTGTGGAAATAAGTTTGAAGTTGCAATTGAGTTAGCCATGGTGCCTAAAGCTGCTGGAAAACACTGCTTCTAAGTCTTTCTTTTGCTTGTAGTAATGTGTTTTTAAAGACTGTTAATTTGATGATGTCATTGTAGATGGATTTAGGCATACCTTCAGAACAATGATAGAACAATAAGAGTGAAAAATTACAAATAATTTAGGATTTTCTGTCCTCTACTGATGCAAGATTGATAAGTCATCCAAATTCCATTCTCAATATTTATACTTTTGAACACTTTAGTAACTTTTGAAACCAGATGTTTGGCTATTATCATGCATAGCTAAAATTATGACAATCACCTGTCCAATAAAACCTGTTTTGAGAATTGTCTATGAGTGTATTTTGGCACATCTAACGTCCACATAGGTTTTCTTTTATTGCTGCTGAAAGTCACCTATATTAACTTCCCTTGAAATGATCGTTCTACTAAGCAAAGAGTCCCAATCAACTCGTCTGTATTGGCACATCTAACGTCCACATTTTTTTTACTATTGCTGCTGAAAGGTCACCCATATGAACTTCCCTTGGAAATGATCATCCAACTAAGCAAGGAGTAATGTGACAAGTGAAGGGATGAGTAACAGGAATATGATATTGTCTGATAGAGTCTTCTCCATCTGTAGTATTGACTATAATCACTAATCAAATTTTTTTTAACAATCATGTTTTAATACAGTTACAAAAAGACGCCTGTGGGGAACTCAGTTGTAGTTTGCATGATACAAATATCCTTAAATATTTTCTAATCTTCCATGGAATGCCTTGGTTTATACTTGAATTGTTTTGGCTGTAAAGTTGAGTTTCATCTGTTTTTCTATTGGTACTGCACTGTTTTTAAATTTGTCTGAGAGTTTAGATATATTCAATTCCCAATTTGAGGTCCTTACCGTTGTCAATTTTAGGTCCAGTTACTATAGCTGATCGAACTGCAGAGGAAGCTATGGTTACTATTCTTCTGGAAAATCTTCCATCTCATGCAATGTAAGTTAAAATTACATAAACACAGGTTTTTGTTGGATTGTGAGTGCTTTTATCTGATCTTAACCTAGGATTGCCTCATTGCTGAAAGGAGCAAGGAGTGGAGCTGTGGATAGTTTTAATTATTTCAGTAACTTGTTTTAAATGTTGCAGTTTTGGAGAAGAAAATGGCTGGAGGTGTAAAGAAAAACATTCGGATTACGTATGGGTTTTAGATCCTATTGATGGCACAAAGAGCTTTATTACTGGTATTTCCTGTCAGGCTGTCAGTTTTCCTATATACAGTTGTGGACTTGTGGTTATTAAGTTTTTATAATCACTTCTCTTTCACATGTGTCCAGGAAAGCCGTTATTTGGCACTCTCATAGCTCTTCTGTACAAGGGTAAGCCGGTATGAATCAATTGTAATCCATATGCTGAATTACTAGTTTAGCATTATGATTGTCTTTTGAAATGAACCCCTAAAGGCAATTATCTTTCAATTGTAGTAAAACCTGTTCCAAGAATAGTTTTGACATCCCTCGGTGCTTATCTTTATAATCATTTTTCAATTGTTATGACATCCTTTTTTACTAGCTTACATCCTGGTGCTGAATTCCTATTCCTAAGTTTACTTTAGATGTGTAATATTGTTGTTTGCAGGTTCTGGGCATAATTGATCAGCCTATTCTAAGAGAAAGATGGATTGGTGTAATTGGGAAGAAAACCACGTTGAACGGGCAAGAAGTTTCGACACGGAGCTGTGCGGATTTATCACAATCGTATATGTAGGTCGTCATGTAATTGATTTTATCTTTTTGTTGACATATAGTATTAATTTTACACGAAGCCCAACATTAATGGAATAATTGATGTATAGTTGAGATGTATTTCTGCATTTCCTGTGAAGGTACACTACAAGTCCTCATCTTTTTGTTGGAGCTGCTGAAGATGCATTCATCCGTGTTAGGAATAAGGTAATGTTCATATGATCATACCTCATTTGCTCTGCCGAGTATGCAAGGGAGCCGTCAATATGTGCCTTTGGTTTGCAATTCTCTTGTTAGTCTTATTTTAATGGTGCAAACAGGTTAAGGTGCCATTGTATGGCTGTGACTGCTATGCATATGCTCTTCTAGCTTCCGGATTTGTAGATCTTGTCGTTGAATCTGGTTTGAAGGTTAGGCCACTAGTTTCTTGAATGATGCTTCATAACTTATTGTAGCCATAGTTGTGTTACTTTTTTGTTATGATTGTCAGATTGCCTGATAACTTTTCTTGTGGTTTCAGCCATACGACTTCCTTGCATTGGTTCCGGTTATTGAAGGGGCTGGTGGAACCATAACTGATTGGAAAGGCGATCAGCTTCATTGGAAAGCATTGCCAGAATCTAACGCAACAGGTGCAATTTTTTGGTTTTTTCACCATTAGTAACATGTTAATCTCTACAGTTTATTTTTACTAACAGTTTTAACTTTTTTTGAATTAATGCTAGAATTTAATGTGGTAGCAGCCGGAGACGCTAAGCTTCATCAAGAAGCAATCTCAACCTTGCAATGGAAGTGAAAATTTTAACTAATGTCCCCCTAGCTCAGTGTTGTACTTCATGTCAGAATAACATTTTGAGAGACTGTTTTAAATGATGTTTGATTTGATTCTAGATTTAATTATTCTTTGTCCTCTCATTCAATAAAAAATTTCAAATAACCATCCTACCAAAATTAACACAATGTTGATTGCTTACCAAATTCACTGTAATAAATAGATAAATAGATCTACAAACTGAAAATTTTGCAATACAGGAAAACATACGAGCAAAAAATGTAAAAATTACAGTTTAGGTGAAGCAAGGTAAATTTTACAAGCTGCAATCTGAATCTGAAATTAGAGAAGGCGAAAAATCCTGAATTTGCGTCTAATCTATTCCTTTCCAAAGTCAGCACTGTAGTGCGCACTAGACTCCAATTTCTTTGCTTCAGTCAACTTCCTGACAGCCTGCAAACATACGAATAAAAGAAGCGGTACAAGCCAGGGGTTCAAATTTGCAAAAAGCTACATTCAATTTTTCACATGATCAAATCTAAGCTGAACATTTGTAATCTAAATTTAGCATTTGCAAAAGACAGCAACACTAGCTCTACATTCAATTTTCGCATGTTCAAACCTAAGCTGAAAATTTGTAGTCTGAATTTAGCATTTGCAAGCTTAATTCCAATCAAATAAAATATCAGATAAAAACCAAGGGTTCTTAGCTAGGTCTAAATGTCTAATATATCTCGTCTTGTTTTTTAACATAAACAACAGGTTACTTCATTAATGGCCTTTGATGCATCACAAGTCAAACTTACCTTCATGAAGTCTTCATGAATCACATAATCTCTCTCTGCTCGTATGGCTGACATACCAGCCTCAGTACATATGTTACGAAGATCAGCACCATTAAAACCCTGAAGAAAAAACCAACAATATCAACACCCGTTAAAGTAGGAGAAAGCATGTCAACATGCAAGTATAGAAAATGCAAAAGCTGCTCACCTCAGCCAGCTTAACGATAGCTTCATAGTCTATCTCACCATGTTTTGCAATCCCAGCAGCATGAATTTTGAGAATTTCTATTCTTGACTGTTCATTTGGCAACGGGATCTCTATCTTCCTATCTAAACGCCCTGGTCTAAGAAGGGCTGGGTCCAAAACATCTGGTCTGTTTGTTGCCATGATCATTTTGACCTGCAGTTACCAAGTCCAAGGTAATCAAACATTCAGGGCTCCAATTCACAAGTATAAAACATCATTATATTTGCACAACGACATTATTCCACATTGAGTTCCAGAAGCATAATACCTTGCCCAATTGATCAAAACCATCAAGTTGGTTTAGAAGTTCCATGAGTGTTCTTTGAATTTCCCTGTCAGCACTTGTGCCCTCGCTAAAACGACGACCTCCAATAGCATCAATCTCGTCCATAAAGATGATGCAGGGCTGAGAAGGAAATTTAGTGTAAGAAAATATTCAAACCACCTTACATCTAGACAAACTAAAACTAATTATGCGTGCCGGCATTTCACCTGGTGGTCTCTAGCATAGCCGAACATTTCACGGATAAGTCTTGCACTTTCACCAATGTACTTATCTATGATAGCGCTTGATACAACCTAATAAAAAAGCAAGCATATCAATCATATGCTAAGAGAAAAGAAGCTTCAAAAAATACAGCAGCTTTCAAATGCATATGCTATAAATCCTTAAATACCTTCAAGAAATTGGCATCTATATTACTTGCTATAGCACGAGCTAACAATGTCTTGCCAGTCCCTGGAGGCCCGTATAGAAGAACACCCTAAAAAGGAGAAGCATCGAATCAAAAATGCCTCGTATCAATATATCTCCACACAAAAATTTAAAAAAAAAAAAAAAAGAAAGAAAGAAAATTAAGAAGATAAATCAACAAAGAGATGATATCCACATATCGTACCTTTGGGGGTTTAATTCCCACCCTGAGGAAAAGCTCAGGGTTCATTAATGGGAGCTCAATGGATTCCCTCAGCTCTCGGATCTGATCAGATAGCCCTCCTACAGCAGAATAGCTGATGTTTCCAGGATCTTCATGAAGCATATTGTATACAACTGGGTCAACCTGCATTTAAATGACAACATGGTGAACTAATGCAATTTCACAAAGTGACAACAAGCAAACCAGTAGTGTCTCTATAATATTCCAAAAGAAAGCACTACCGTGAAACAAAGCACCAAGATTTTCTTCCCTAGCGGACTAACAATTATTTGCAAACAAGGGCTAACCCTCCTATTATTTGCATCAGATTTATTAATTAATTCCACAAAGATAGCCTGTTATAGAATTCATATAAGACTAGGGGTCTAACTAAGATTCAAGCAGCAATGCATATAAAATAATAAACCCAACCAGAATCGTTATTGAACCAAATAAAACAACCTGCCCAATTTAGAGCAAATAATTCACTATATGAATAGGCTTCAAGATGTCAAAAGAGAAAAATGAGCATACACCCAAAATGATTGAGCCAAATTCTTCATTTGCTGCTTGATGTAGCTAGGAAAAAAAAGTACCGAATTGTCGAGTAAAAAGAACTTACTTCACGAGGAAGAGCACGCATAATAGTGAGGGTAGTCATATCTAGCACCACTCGTGTTCCAGAAGTTAACTTTTCCTTGTCCACTTTGTTACGGCAACCAACTACATATCTTGGTCCACTACTAGCTTTCACAATCACTGACAAATAAAAATGACATGGTCACAAAAATGATTCAATATATCCATTGTTAAGCGGTCAATAAAACAAAGGCAAAAAAAATTCTCAACTTCTCATACTATGTAATTAGGATAAAGAGAGTAAAATGACGAGCAAGGAGATTAAAAACAATAGAATAAAAAAAATGAAAATGCCAAATATAAAATTTGCCAATATACACTTTCAATGAAGAATGAAGAAAAGATAAACCAACGACCATACAAAACAAAAGGAATTTACAATGGATGTCCAAGCAATTAAATCAACAGAAAGCTGTACATATTAGTTCAACGAAGTTCAGTTCATTGACTTCTCGATATGACTTATCGATATTTTATATCATTTCGGTTCCGCTTAATAAAAAGTTCTAAACAATAAGACCTAAAAGTGACAATAATGAAAAAGTTGAAAACCACTGTCATTTTTCTTTATCAAGGAAATATAAAGGCAAAAGATCAACACAACCAACCATCCAGGATAAAATATGGCAACACGCCCACAAAACATACAATCAAACACATACTTTTATAATTTGATGTACAGCAACCAAGAAGAGACAAAGAGATAACATACATCTCTCATTATCAAGTGGCCTAAGGACTTCTCCAATTATCTGACCAACACTCTGCAGAGACTTTAAATCATCTTCTGTTTTAGCCAACTCCTTTTTAGCACTTCGCAGCTCCTCCTTTACTGAGATATTGAGTTACACTGAGTTAGCAATAGCTAAAATACAAAGTACAAGAACAACGCAACAAAAGGCAGAAAACTTGATAAGGAACAAGATACAAAACACAGTGAAGTTGCAAGTCACATAAAGTAACAAGCCACCCTTCGTTATTGAAAAGGTGCATTAAGCACAAGGTCCATAACCTCTTTGAAACATCCACAAAGATATTGTTACTAAATTTCATAATTGCTAAACAAAAACTCAAAACCACAACTTGAATCAGGTGCAATGGACAACTTTTCATTCCCAAAGTAAATTCAAGTACAGATCAAACTTGTGGTATTTCAACTGTCCTCAGTTTTGATTTTTTTTTTTTTGGGGGGGGGGGGGGGGGGGGGGGGGGGGGGGGGGGGGGGGGGGGGGTGGGGGGGGGGGGGGGGGGGGGGGGGGGGGGGGGGGGGGGGGGGGGACATACATTGGTTTGAATTTAAACACTTAGTTGGAGAGCCGATTTATGAAACTGCAATAACAGGTTTATGACACTGCAATAACAAAAGCAACAAAAAAAAATCTACCAAACAAAAGCTAAAAGATATGCTTTGACACATTGTCAGAATGACAGTTCACTCGTGAATAATGAATGATTCATGACCGAAAGACAAGTTGAACTCTACAAACTCTAGATTTGAATCTACTCTTGGCTTCACCAGGTTCAATGACAACACAGCAAGCACTACCATGTTCCAAATAATTCAACAACAATTTCTTTTTGCGGATGTAATTATGTAAATTGCATATTCTAGACTAAAGAAGTCAGTTTAAGAGTAAAAACAATATGATATATTCACATGATCACATTACATAATACATTTCCAATGCAATTATCAAACTTCAACTGAGCTAGCAAAGTTAGATTATATCCAATGATATAAAGTAATAAATTCACAGAAACATCAGCTTAGAAGGAAAAACAACTAATAAAGTCCTGCTATTCCGAAAGCAACTTAACTATACTCCTATAGTTTTGTTATGCATCAATATAGCTTATTCTACACTTAGTGTACTAGCCTAGAGTTACTTAGTTTGAGCGCATATTTCGAAGAACTCAAACCCTAGCATTAACCAAATTTAGCAATTACAACAAATATTAACCTGTTTCTAAATCAAATTAGTTTAAATCTTATCAGATAACTATCAATTCAAGTTCTATCAACTAACATATCAAAGTTAGACTCGAAATTGTAGCAACAATGCAAAATTAAACCACCGAACATGTGTAAGAATAAATCATCGATTCTCCTAAAATTTCGAGAAGAATCGTTGATTAAAGTCTACGCGCACTTCATTTTACAGTTGAAAAACAGTTCATTCGTAAAATTGAATTAGCAAACTCAAAAATCTGATTAATAATTAGAGAACTCAAAAGTCTAATTAATAATTAGCGAATTCAGAAGTTTAATCGATAAATCGATTATTAGCGAACTCAGAAGACTAATCGATACTTGTTTCATGAAACTAAGCATCGAAACCTAACAACATACGAAGAAACAGTAACTAAAATAAAAAAACTAAGCGCAATTTTGTTTCAAAAACCTAAAAATTACGATAATCGAAGAGAAGAAAATCATCGAAATACATATCGCTGATTAAAAAATAAATACGAAGAACAATAAAAATCCAGAAAATCGAAGCGATTTCGCGAAGATTGAAAAAATCAACACAAATTCAAACATAAGATACATTAGAAGTAGATCCAAAACCCTAGAATTAGAGAAAATTAAGAGGCGAAGAAAAAATAAGGGCAAAAGTTGAAAAACCTTTTCTACTGCGAGATTCAAGTTCTCGATGTTGAAGAAGCTTCTTGTTGTACTCAGCGGTTGCTGTTCTACGGCGAACGTCTTCTTCCGTCGCCATTAGAGATTATAGGAGAGAGAAGGAAGAAGAGAGGTTTGTGTTGTGTTTTAGACTTGCAAAGAAAGCAAGAGATTAGAGAGTGAAGCTGTGCTCTCTCGTTTAAATACCAAAGAAAACAAAATTGCGGTGATTTCTTTTTTGAGTTTTTTCATAAGGTTAAAAAAAAAAAAATTAATGCCTGATAAATTCAAGTAATTTTTTGTATCAGTTATGAAAATAATTACGTACTATGTAAATATATATTGAGATAAACTTATATGACATATGTTCATTAATATTTTGAATTTACAAAATTGTCAACAAAATAATTTTATACATTTAACTTTTTAGAAGTCGTAACTCGTAAATATAACCATAAGTTGTATATCGAGTTACATAACAATTAAAACAACTTTTAGTAAACTTATCTTTTCCACAATCTTTCAAAGGCGATGATGAAAATCGATCCTAAAATTTCCTGAAATCGGAAAAACTTTAATCACTAAGTTATCCATCCCTCTCAAATGTTATCTAATCATCTATTATTAGTGATCTATAACATCTATATGTAAGCCAAACAAGACTGTATGTGGAAAATCATTCCTTAGATTAAAAAAAAAAATTATGACACTGATGATGTAGAAGTTGGTGTCACCANAAATTAGTTTAAATCTTATCAGATAACTATCAATTCAAGTTCTATCAACTAACATATCAAAGTTAGACTCGAAATTGTAGCAACAATGCAAAATTAAACCACCGAACATGTGTAAGAATAAATCATCGATTCTCCTAAAATTTCGAGAAGAATCGTTGATTAAAGTCTACGCGCACTTCATTTTACAGTTGAAAAACAGTTCATTCGTAAAATTGAATTAGCAAACTCAAAAATCTGATTAATAATTAGAGAACTCAAAAGTCTAATTAATAATTAGCGAATTCAGAAGTTTAATCGATAAATCGATTATTAGCGAACTCAGAAGACTAATCGATACTTGTTTCATGAAACTAAGCATCGAAACCTAACAACATACGAAGAAACAGTAACTAAAATAAAAAAACTAAGCGCAATTTTGTTTCAAAAACCTAAAAATTACGATAATCGAAGAGAAGAAAATCATCGAAATACATATCGCTGATTAAAAAATAAATACGAAGAACAATAAAAATCCAGAAAATCGAAGCGATTTCGCGAAGATTGAAAAAATCAACACAAATTCAAACATAAGATACATTAGAAGTAGATCCAAAACCCTAGAATTAGAGAAAATTAAGAGGCGAAGAAAAAATAAGGGCAAAAGTTGAAAAACCTTTTCTACTGCGAGATTCAAGTTCTCGATGTTGAAGAAGCTTCTTGTTGTACTCAGCGGTTGCTGTTCTACGGCGAACGTCTTCTTCCGTCGCCATTAGAGATTATAGGAGAGAGAAGGAAGAAGAGAGGTTTGTGTTGTGTTTTAGACTTGCAAAGAAAGCAAGAGATTAGAGAGTGAAGCTGTGCTCTCTCGTTTAAATACCAAAGAAAACAAAATTGCGGTGATTTCTTTTTTGAGTTTTTTCATAAGGTTAAAAAAAAAAAAATTAATGCCTGATAAATTCAAGTAATTTTTTGTATCAGTTATGAAAATAATTACGTACTATGTAAATATATATTGAGATAAACTTATATGACATATGTTCATTAATATTTTGAATTTACAAAATTGTCAACAAAATAATTTTATACATTTAACTTTTTAGAAGTCGTAACTCGTAAATATAACCATAAGTTGTATATCGAGTTACATAACAATTAAAACAACTTTTAGTAAACTTATCTTTTCCACAATCTTTCAAAGGCGATGATGAAAATCGATCCTAAAATTTCCTGAAATCGGAAAAACTTTAATCACTAAGTTATCCATCCCTCTCAAATGTTATCTAATCATCTATTATTAGTGATCTATAACATCTATATGTAAGCCAAACAAGACTGTATGTGGAAAATCATTCCTTAGATTAAAAAAAAAAATTATGACACTGATGATGTAGAAGTTGGTGTCACCACCTCACCACACCTCACTAATAAGTGATTGCAAACGGTGATGACATATATATATATATATATATATATATATATTGCTACATACTTTGCAGGTCTACAATATACTACTTGGGTGAAATACATCAATTGTGGCATGAAATGTTGCAAAAAATTTAGTTGTTATGAAGTATTAACTATGACAAAAAATGTTAGAATACTATCAACACTCAACCGTTGTTTTGTTATGTGCAATAATTTTATATTTAAACTATTAAAATCTCGTAAAACTATTAAAAAAAACAGATTCTTTATTATTTGATTTTTTTATAAAATAGGAATATGCAAAGTAATAATATTAGCTCTTGTGCAAAAGTAATAATAGGTCATTTATTTGAAATGAAACCAATTTGCTAAAATATTACCAATAACATTCAGGGGAGCTAATTTAGTTGCTTGTAGTTTGTTCATTTTAAATACATCGGACAATAATTATTGAAATTTTGCGGAATCAATTTTTTTTATTGATCTGTCCTCTGTTACATATTGAGTTATAATGTTATAAATTCATCTTTATTTGATTGATTAATATCGTCTCTCAAAAGTCGTCTCTAGCTAGCCACTAACAACACTTGTGCTCTACAAAAATTATGAACAATAAATGATCTACTTTATTATTTAATTATATAAAACATTGAAAAGACAAAATTACGAAATTGCAAAAAGAAAATGAGGTCATTTTCTTTAATTTTAAAAAAAGGAGAATGCAATGTAATAATATTAGTTTACGTACAATAGTAGTATATTTAAACAAAATGATAATAAATCACATTACTAAATTAAAATATATACTCCGTTTTACTAATAACATTAGGAGCAAAAACTAAAATTCTTCTTATTATTATTATTGTTACTTGTGTAAAACATTCCTATTACGTGCAATAATTTTGTATTTGAACAATTAAAATCACATTATTTATTTTATAAGAAAATATGCAAAGTAATGATAGTATTGCATTAATTCTTATGTAATAATATTTAAAAAATGGTAATATTTTGAATACTCAAATAGACAAAATATGAGTAAAATAAATAAAGTAAATCAAAATATACAAAGTATTTTAATATTATAAGATTATGTTTAGTATTTTTAGTATGGCATGGTATGATATCAAAAGAAAAACAAAATTGATTTACTAAAAATGATTTACTTTTGAAGCCCACAACCATTGTTTTTTGTTAGCTAATTAAAGGCTATCAAAAGAAATCAAAATGATTTAACTAAAAATAGCCACCATTAATCCAACAAACTTGGCAGATTTTTTGGACAACCTAACTTAGTTTACCTCCACCACTCATCAAAACTACACAAAAATAAAACCAAATAACCTCCTACAAGCCAAAATAATCTCCGAATTCCAAGATCAAGAAAAAAAAAAACAAAAAAGAAGCATAGACTTAGTTGGTTTGTTTTTGATTGATGTATTTGAATCAATTTATCTTCAAATTCTGTTTTTGTTTTCTTGGTTTATTTTTCACTTAACCCCAATTGGGTTAGGAGGAATGATGATGGACAAGAATAATAATAATAAAGCACTGCAACTTCCCCTTCATTCCTCCTCCTCCCAAACATCATCGTATTGTTCAATGTGTAAATACGTCCTCCTTGTCTTAGTTATCCACATCGCCGCTGATGTTAGCTCTGCATCTACACCTACAACCTTAAACCCAAAAGATAAATTCTTCATTGCTTGTGGAAGCAACGATAAAGTTAATACCCCTGATGGCAAAACCTATGTATCTGACCAAGATGCGCATGGATTACTTTCCGCAGAAGATAAGTACCTAGTTTCTAATACAAATGTCAAAGTACCTTCTAAAATTTATTCCTCTGCCAGAGTCTTCTTAAGAGATGCAACCTATACATTTACTTTGCAAGATTCTGGTTGGCATTGGGTTCGCCTTCATTTTCTACCTTTCGAGACTCAAGTTTTTAATCTTAAGACTGCATCATTCAATGTTTTCACCAATGAAGTTACGTTGCTTCATAGTTTTAGTGCTACCAATCTTACGAAAAAGGAATACCTTATACATGTTAAGTCCCAAAGATTCTCCATTAGGTTTGAGCCTCATAAAAATTCTGCTGCTTTTATTAATGCCATTGAGGTCTCAACCGCCCCAAATGATTTGATCGGTGACACAGCTCAATCATTGTCTCCTGTGGGACAATTTGATGGGCTAACCCACAACTCACTTGAAACCATGTTTCGGGTCAATGTAGGTGGTAGCCTTATCACCAATGAGAATGACACCCTTGGTCGTACATGGGTCTCGGACGAGGAGTATCTTAAGAATAAGCCTATGGCTAAAAATGTGAATGTCCAAACCTCTGTTATCAAGTATCCTCAAGGGGTTTCCCCTTACATTGCACCTCAAACCGTGTATGCTACAGCAGCAGAAATGGCCGATGCAAACACCATGGAGCAAAGCTTCAATATCTCATGGGATTTCTATGTTGAGAGGTCTTACACTTACTTAGTCAGGTTACATTTTTGTGACATTGTTAGTACAGCCCTAAATGACTTGTATTTCAATGTATACATTAATGGGAAAACTGCAATTTCTGGTTTAGACTTGTCCTCATTGACAGGCAAGTTAGCCACCCCTAATTTCCAAGATATCATCGTTGATAAATCTGTAATTGATCACGATAAAGTTTCAATTCAGCTTGGACCAGCCAAAATTGAATCAGGACCTAAAAACGCACTTCTAAATGGGGTAGAGGTATTCAAGATGAACAACACAATTGGTAGTTTGGATGGGGAGTTTGGTCCTGATGGAAAGTCTCTTGATGATGGTAAACATAAGAAAACAGTTGCCGCGGTTGGGTTTGCTATGATGTTTGGAGCCTTTGTTGGGTTAGGAGCAATGGTGATAAAGTGGCATAAGAGGCCACAAGATTGGCATAGGAGGAATAGCTTTTCATCTTGGTTATTGCCTCTTCATGCAGGAGAGTCTACTGTCTTTGGTAAGAGTAATTATGGTTCTAATAAGAGTAGTATGTTCTCAACGGGAGGACTTGGTCGTAAGTTCACTTTTGAGGAGATCAAAGAGTCTACCAAAAACTTTGATGCTGCTGGTGTCATTGGTGTTGGGGGTTTTGGCAATGTCTACATTGGATTCTTGGATGGCAACCAGGTTATTGATAATGCTAAAACTATTTGATTACGTTTTTCTATTGCTAATTTCTTAGCTTAAACTAAACTTTGGTTTGCTCCTTCCATTACTTTACATTATCTAACTATAGAACTAACATTCTTTAATCATTTGATTAGTTGATCTTACGAATAGTTACATATCAATATTGAATATGAATGCAACACTAGACAATTCTACAATATTAAAATATATATATATATATATATATATATATATGCATATACAAGAATGAAGGGAGTTCGTTACTATACGTAAATTGACATTAATCATTAATCTTCATTTGTTCATGAATAGGTTGCAGTCAAGCGAGGCAACCCTCAATCAGAGCAAGGCATAAATGAGTTCATGACAGAAGTCCAAATGTTATCCAAGCTCCGCCACAAACATTTGGTGTCTCTAATAGGGTATTGTGATGAGAACAACGAAATGATCCTAGTGTATGAATACATGTCTAATGGACCTCTACGTGACCACCTTTATGGTAAGAACATGGCCCCATTATCATGGAAGCAAAGACTAGAAATTAGCATAGGAGCAGCTCGTGGACTTCACTACCTACACACAGGTTCAGCCCAAGGGATCATCCACCGAGATGTCAAAACAACTAATATTCTCCTTGATGACAACTTTGTTGCAAAAATGGCAGATTTTGGGCTCTCGAAGGATGGGCCAGGCCAACAAGCAGACCACGTAAGCACGGCAGTTAAGGGTAGTTTTGGGTATCTTGATCCAGAGTATTTCAGGAAACAACAATTAACTGACAAGTCAGATGTGTACTCATTTGGGGTAGTGTTGCTCGAGGTATTATGTGCTCGCCCTGCTATCAACCCAGCCTTACCTAGAGAACAAGTTAACCTTGCTGAGTGGGCCATGAATTGCAAGAGGAAGGACATGCTCGAAAAAATCCTTGACCCAGTTTTAGTAGGGTCGATTAACCCTGAATCAATGAAGAAATTTGTTGAGGCTGCTGAGAAATGTTTGGCCGAATACGGGTGTGACAGGCCTACAATGGGTGATGTGTTGTGGAATTTGGAGTATGCTTTGCAACTTCAAGAGGCTTCTGCTCAAGGAAAGACAGAAGATGGTTCTAATGCAAACCCACCAACTTCTGGACATGGTGCAGTGGATTCAACAACAGAAAGTACACGCCCTAATGCTATCATTCCTGAGCAGACACAAGCTATTGATGAACGATCTGGAACTGCGTTGCTTGCCCAATTTAACAACCTTAGTGGAAGATAATATCAAACAACGAAAATGTGAAAAAACATTGGACGATTGCATACCAATCTAATGCTCATGTACTTACGCTTTTAATGGTGGTTGTGGTTTTGGTTTTCCCTTTGTTTTACTTATGTCAAACATTTCAACTGTTAATTAGTGATGATATTAACTTGTTAATATATCTTGTTCATGCTTCTAATTCAGGTTATGTGGAGTGTAAGGTCTTTTTTTTTTTTTAATTGACGCGACAAACAATAACTTATAATGTTTATTTGTATTAAATATTGATTAATGTATATACTTCTATGTCAGAGATATAGAGACAATAGAAAATTTTCAATTCCATCTACTCCCATCAATTGGAATTTTGGTTTATTCTAAGTTAAACTTTATCCATATAGCTAAAAGTATACTTAAGTTAAAATAATGAATGTTCTCATATTTTTACTTACTTGAAAAGCTACTTAATAAATCATCATATTTGATTGGTTTGTTGTAAAAATAAAAAAAAATCAAAATCAAATTCATCTTACATATTCCGCTAAGATTATTCTTATTTACAATTCAATGGAAATATACATATACATTAAGTAGTACACTATGATGAATTGGAATAGTAGTGTTAGTAAATAACAATGGATCATTTATCTCAAGAAAAACAAAAAACACAATATTCCTCTTTTTTTTTTTTTATATGTTTTCTACAACTTCTTCTTGTATTCTGATTTTTGTATTATGGTCTTACGATAACATATCCTCAATACACTAAAGAGTAAGTCAAACACACATGTATAGAACACCAAACCAATACCAAAACAGATTTATAATAGCAAATCAATATCAAAATCTTAATAATACCATTTGAATGAGCTATCCATAGATAGAATTTTAAATGCAAAACATTCTTATTCATATATCAATTGGCTATTTAAACAACTACTAATTAATAATCAGAATTTGATTGCAAGTAGAAACAATTGTATTAGGATATGAGTATTTGGAATCTAAAAACTATTCTTAATTTCAATCTGGCCAGAAAACATACCACACTAGATAATATACTTTTCATATTCTAAATATCTCGTATGATAATTGAATCTCATATCTCAATTTTAGTGCAATTAAAGTATCAATTATGTCAAAAGCAAATTGCAACCTAACCTCTACCTTAATACATATAACACATATAATATACAAAGCAACATAACTTATAGACAATAGATCTAAATAACACACTCAAATTGCCTTAATATAGATTTATACAAGATGCACGAAGGGAAATAAGTAGGTTTTCAAACAAAACATAGACAAAGTAAGGTGACAAATGTCAAAAGGGAATATGATATTATCAAACTTATTTTCATGTTTTCTATCTACGAGTAAGGTGGATGCATAATTGCATAGGCTTATTAGGCTTACAACCACTTGGATCCTAGTTTTTTGTTTTCGTAATATATTAAAATGAAAAAAAAAAAAAGAAAAAAAAGTTATCTAATTATATTCTCATACTATATATGATGAATTTTCTATGAATTATTGATAATCTTATCCATCCCAATTAACCCCATTTTATGAGTTAAAGCCTCTCATCCCCATATGTAGAAAAAGTTCTGCCTATCCTTTCTGTAACTCAAGTAATGGAGAATGAAACCAGAAATGAAAAATGTTTTGACATGAATAATTTGATGAAAAATCTTCCTCGAAAGTAAGTACTAATTATCATTCATTACTTTAGAATTTTGATAGTTAATAATTTGAAGGATTATTCTTATTTTTAGCAATGACAATGGTACATACTCGTTCAAAATGTGTCAATGTGTCGCTCATGTCAATTAGTAATTGGTTTGTCATATCATCTTAGTTAGATCAACTTGGTAAGATCATCTTTGAGAGTTCTAGCTAGAGGCATGTGTTGTTTAGGCTTGGAACTTGTGGACTCCAACACCAAGTTGAGCATATAGTAACAATTGCAAAACAATGCAAAATTAATGCATGGGCAAAACCGACATTGAATGTACCAAATGTTTGACCTACGCATATTATTATACTTTTTTTTTTTGGTGAAAATTTACGCATATAATGTGCCAGTTCAATGTTTAGCCACAAAACCGACATTAATGTTTGCATAGACAAAATCAACATTGAATGTCCCTAATCTTAAAAAACGCATCAAACCTATGCATAGTTTGGTTGGCAGGTTCGGCCTTGGTTGTGGCACGCTAGCATGTCATGTTATGGTTTCTAATTTTAATCTTTGATTTAGTTGTTTTTGTTTGATAGGAGAGGGTTGTCTCGTTACTACTCAGAGAAATCAAGATCATTTGTCTGTTTGGCAGATGTTCACACGTTGGACGATTTGAAGAAACCAAAGCAGAGGAAGACCTACATTGATGAAGAAACTATGCAGGTGCCTCCTTTACAATGCAGGCAAACATCAGCCAAAAACCAAAATCCCATAGCCCATATTATATGGTGAAACTTGAACATTGGGCAAAATTAAATGAGGCAAATACTTTTCCTTCACTTTTTGTAAGATAATCATGATATCATGTTGATATTTGATAAAGATTGAAAATACTCCCAAAACAAATAAGGAAATAAATTAGATGAACTCGTGTGAATTAGAAGGGGAAAAATATATATTTTTTAAATTAAAAAAAAAGTTTTGAAGTTGTGAGGAGAAGTAGTTATTCTGGATTGTACTCTTGCTTATGTATGAACCAAAAATTAGATGAGCTCATAGCCTTTGAAATTGAAATGTTTTATGCAGTTTCAACCTCTATTCTTTAATTTTGGATGGTTGCATTTTTCTGAAGAATAAAAAGCATCCACCACAATGGCACAATAGGTACATTGGTAAGGCAAAGTTCCTTTCCCTCAAACCATGACTCCAGTGGATTTTGTCTATTAGAAGATTTCTTATGAAATGGGCAAATGGTTTATTAATAAATGCTGAGGACATATATCCATACTAGTGCTGTGATTCATTTTAGCTTGGTATTGGTCTCTAGAATTATTGGCTGTTGTACTATGCGATCAATGGCAAAACTTACACAAGGCAAGAAGATGCTTATGCCATCAAATATGATAAGGCAAAAGCAACATTTGATTTTGATCAACATAAACAGTTGGCAACTTGGGCACTGAAGAGAAGGTTAATATGAGACAAGATCAACAGCCAATTTTCCCTAGTTTCAAGTTTTCTTAGAGCGGTTGACCCCAGCAACAAATCAGTTGGAACAATGAAATGAGTAAATAGCCGACAACGTTGGACGAGGGAAGAGGTGCTTGGAGTGAGCCCTCTTAAGTTTCAAGGCCGCTCCTTCATGGTCCAACTTGAAGGACAGTATAGCATAGCTCAGCTCCAAAAATGGTCCTCTTACATTGTCAGCCACTATACTGCTCCACAATAATTGGTTGGACAGTATTCCTAACTGTAATGTGGATGGAATAGCTTCAGACAATTTCTTTGTACTAATAAAATAACCTGCTTATATCAACCAAAAAACATAAATAAAGTAACCTGATTCCAGAGTCAGAACTCCAATGCAAAAGGCCAAAGATACCTGATTCCTGCACAAAAGAGCTTATGCAGCAATCATCAGCAACAGCAGCTGAGTTCATACAACTATACAATTGCAAGTGCAAGTCCTAAGTTCCAAAAGAAACTTTTACAAACAGAAGAATGCTATCAAGAAGGATTCCATTGCAGATATCAAGAAAACATGAAACTGACTCACCAGCTCAACTGCTCAAACATGCTCAATGAGTCAATGAGGCAGCTAAAAAGAAATTGAAAATCTTGAGGACACACCATAATCCGAACAGCTTGACAACGAACATTACGACTAATAAAAAATCATGTGTCAGCTTATACAACAGTCCGATAGATTCCGATCGTAGCAATGGGCATCAGTCAATAATTTACAAGGCAAGATAATGCTAAATCCATTGTGTTTCGAACATCAAAGATGAGGCAAAAGTAGACTCTGTTATGAGTCTCAAAAAACAAAACTAGAGGACTCACCTCAGTTAAATGTTAGGCAAATCTAACAGACCTCTAATGGTGTAAATTAGGGTAAAATAGTTATAGATAAAATTGCCTGCAGCAATTAAATCAGTCTTTTCTTCTTGGCCGTTTCAGAACTCAAGTGGTCAAGTACAATAAGGTCATCTCCATCATCCTCAGAAATTACCTCTTTGTTTTTGCTTTTTAGATCATTTCCACTAGAAGGATGAGTACTGGAGGAATTGGAAACCTCAGGAGATTTTCTTTTCTTCGATGATAAATTGCCTTCAGCTTCATCAACTTGTGAAATCTCTAAAGGTTTTTCTACTAGTGTGCCTGATGTGCTCTCACCATTCGCAACAGGAGCAGCCTTTTCTATGTCAGTTGGAGCTTGTGACCATCCAATGAGAAGCATTCCATCAGGCTCCTTTTCCTCATCAAAATCCTCTCTGCACAAATTCAAACAATTAACTACCATTCACAATCTGTTAATCTTAAACAGTAAACAAAAAAGCAACACATAATTATAGCAGCAACTCAAATCACTTAAGTTCTTAATTTGCAGACAATAATAAAAAATAGATATATGCCTGGGTTAGCACCACAAAATAAAAGTTCTCAATATTTGACAATGAAAAATAGATATATGCCTGGTAGGAAGTGAGGAGAGTGGAGGGAAGGAAAACAAGTCCAAAAAACCAGCTTCCTGGGTTTCGTGTCTCTTTTCCATAAGATAAAAGTTCTCAATATTTGACAATAGCAGATATATGCATTGCTTAATCATTGCTGACGAAATTGACATATTTGGCTTAAAACCAAAACGGAATGTCATCCAATATAATAGTGTTCCGCCCCTTAATCTCAAGTCATCATCTCCCAAACTCCCACAGGCCCGATATGTTGGTAAAACAAAAGGTTTAAAAAAGTAGAAGGAAAGTAGAGTTCTATAATTAAAAAAAAAATTCTTTAAAGGCAAGGTCAGCAGTAAAACAAGAACTCTTTTTCAGGCTTGTTAAGCACATTAAGAGCCAAAAAGAAAAACCTTTGCTTTATGTTGATTTTGCAGGACAATTCCTGCCGAAGATCCTCAACTACAATGACCGTACCACCAACAACTGGAGACGGAAGCTCAGAAAGCACCTGAGATACATTCAAAAATATGAGACCAGCCAGTTCCACAATATACAAATCAATCACACTCAAACAAAACAAGAGAGAAACCACCTTCTCGAGATTTGCGTCATAGATCCGAATCATATTATCATCAAGATCATCACCAACCTCATAAAGCAAGGAATTACCAAGTGTCACTATAGGAAGGTTCATGCCCAGCTTTGCTCGGACAATTTTCTCGATAAAATCCCGAAACTTCGTGCACAAAGTATTGACCTCAAGTATCAAAGGGGTCTACGGAAGCATCGTTAACAAAGAGATTAAAGTCATTTAGAGAACTCCAGCTGCAGATCAAGTGACGTGAACAAGGAAAATATTACCTCAGAACAGACGAAACATGCTTTGTTAGGTTCAAATGGCTCAACTGGCATTAAAAGCATCTTTCTTTTTGGATGCTCGTTACAGTAAGTCATCCTGGATTTGAACAAGAAAATAAATGAATACAAAAATAAACTTAAAACAGAATATCGGAACATGATATATAGTCCATTGGCTATGCAATCAACATGCTCATGTATGATAAAAAGTTAGCTACTTGAGGGACAACTGATGAAGAAAGTAAACATCTACAATTTAGGAGCATCCATATAAACTATCAAACATGTATTTTTTTATCATAAGATTTTAAAAATGAAAAGGATTGATATATGTTTAATGCACACCAAATGTGCTTAAGTCATAACACAAGAAATGCTAGAACCAACAATTGATACTTAAGTAGCCCTAAATGTATACAGACAGTATTCACAGTTTGGACTGGCACCAATTAGAAACAGTTATTGAACATGGAAACGTATTTAAAACGTAAATGATGCATATAAACGAATAGAGAAGGAATTTAGAACTGACCTCAAGTTCTCAATGTCCTTATTTAGCAACTTAATGGCCTCAATCACAATCAATCCAGCAACTATAGCATTTGTTGTAGCCACAGCGTGAACAATATTACCAGCAATGCCTTTTGCTTCGAAAAGGCTATGCAAAGGAATACCAAAAGAGGCAGCTCGGATATTAGCAGCAGCAGTTACAAACTCAACAGCTAACTGATCATCTTTATCAAAAGTCAGGCTCCCGATTTCCTGTTAAAAACCGTAAAACATATTAATACCCCCCCCAAAGCCAGTCAAAAGCCAAGGTTAATCAAAATAGAGAAAGGAATGGAGAAAAACCGTTTGTCTTCTTGAGAAAAATAAATTCAAAGTTTCCAGAAAAACTTTGGAGTTTTCTGCCAAGTTCCACACGTCCTGTGGATTCTTTAGCCCGAGTGTTACCATTGCTGAGATAGAAGCTGGAGCTAAATCACTACACAAACAACTTTTATCCCGGTTCCCATTTTGCTGTTTATCAGATAGAACATCTCTGGAATATATAGGCTTTGGCCTAGTGCGATTCTTCCATGTCTCTTCATTAGACAATGCCATTTCAATGTTGTAGCCAAATACATGGTCATATATTCTCCTTCCATAGCATTCGATGTCTTCATCATTCCTATGCTCAAATACATCATCAGTGTGTTCTGAGGAGCTAGCGCCATCACTTGAACGTACATTAAGATCATTTTCCTGATTCTTATCACCAAACAACTTGGTGAAGAGCAAATCCTTGGCCCACACAATACAGTGAACAAACTGCCAGCCAAAATACAAATCGGTACACCACACAAACTCAAGTGAGATGAAATTTAAAAGACCAGATGGTTAATTAAAAAATAAAAATAAATAATAATAAAAACTTTACTACCTTTGATGGTGTACTAGTAATAGTACAAACAGGATATGTTTTTGGAGCGGGCTTAGGATAGCATTCATAGCACTCTGTTCTGTCCTTCACATGCACTGCTACCTGATTCCACCAGCACCAGAAAAAAAGTATAGTTGCTATAATCAATGTTGAAAATAACAACAATAATGATTGCATATGACCCACACCATATATATATATATATATAATATATAGGGTGATCAGAAAAAATAATATTAAAAAAAGATAAGAAAAGAAAAGAAAAAAGATCATTCATCTGACACTAGGACATAATTCTTTGAAACTGAGTGGCTCCTACAACTGCAAATAGCCTTAGTTTGAAGGCTACGATGATTCATCCAAACCTCAAACTAGCAAATGACCTTACTCAATTGCTAAGACACCAGAAAGAGATAGAAGAGGAGAAAAAAGGATGTCTAGCCATATTTTTTACATGTTCTTATTATAAGATTTAGGGAGAGTTCAAAATCACCTGCCCCAAGAACCCAGTGGTTCCACTCTCTACCAATGGGACACCAGCTGCCAAGCAGATACGGTTGACATGACGCCTAGCATCCAGATTATCAAGACCATTCAAAACAACATTGAACTCTTTAAAAAAGTCCACATTAAAGTCAGAGCTCTTAACATTAGCATGATGGGCAGTAATTTGTATATGAGGTCTGAACTTTAATACAGCATCTCGAGCAACCTGGGCAACAGTAATTTCAGTTAAAAGGAATAAGTAACCAAACAATCCACCACAAACCACTAAGCCAGAGCTTAAGTACATACTTTTGCCTTTGATTGTCCAACATGAGACTGTCGAAACAAAAATTGTCTGTTCAAATTACTGACTTCTATTGTATCCATATCAATCTGCAAATGGACATGAGCATAAAATGAAATCTGCTAGCACTGAATAATGTTTTTGCCACATTATAGTCTACTGTGATAAAATAACATTTCAAAACAATCCTTCTAGCTCCTGTTTTCATGAAGGAAAAAAAGTACAACCACTGCAGCCATTAGTGATGACAAAGAGAAGATGTAAACTTGTCAAAAAATAACAGTTCTTCCCCCAAAAAACGGAAGAAATAACCATTTTACAGCAACCAGGCATTCAAACGGAAAATTAATAATAGCAGTACAAAAATCAAATTCAAAATTCTGTAATTAACAAAAGATGTAACGATGAAACTGGTGAATGACTGAATATATTACTATAGTACATGGAGAGAGAGTGAGGGGAGCAACACGCCAACACCTATTAACCAATTAGTCATCTCCATAGTAAAACATATGAACTAAAGAAACCAACACATTGCAAGAAAACACATTTAATATCATCCAATGAAGCAAGCACATTGTTCGAAAATTATGTTCAGAAAAATCCTAAATCAACTTATGTGCTCATACATCTCGTTAGCTAAACATGTGCAAATACAAATATCCTTAATCCCTCAAAGTTTACCATCATCCAAGTGATCCAACTCCATGAAACTTTCCCTCTATATGCCAAGCCTCAAATCAGCATGCCTCAAGAGGAAGAACCTTGGAGACAACAAATAACCTTTAGCATATATAAAGTCGAATCATTTCTTCCGATTTCAAATTCAACATACAAAGTATATATTTCAGAAAAACAAGAGGCACCTCTGAACAAGTCATCATCACTAAAATCACAAGTGAACAAGTCAACATCTTCCACAAATCAGTGACAATGTTTACCGTTTATAAGATCTTTGATCAAAAGATACACTGAGTTCAGAACGCATTTCCTATGCTATAGTAGCTTAGTTCAATTCTCGAACAAGTAGCAAATCCAGATTCCAAAACACACCATTAGTTTAATCTTCTGCAAATGGCGCTATGAAACTAATTTTCTGAGCACAAATCTTAAACTATGTATCGCATTGTCACTCACAAACTTCACTTCTCGTCAAATATCCTATCTCAATTCCTCGAACCACTAGGACGGTAAACCATGACACTAGACGCTTAAAAAACATATAATAGAATGAAACTCACCGAATATGAAACTTTGATACAGTTATAGTTACAGCATCCAAATTATAAAGTTGGCATAATTAATCACCAATAATTTCTCAAAATACACTCAAACAAACTCAAAGAGGTATGAATTCCCCCAAATTTCAACAATAATCTTCGACCAAAAACAAAACCACGTAATTTTAAGATTAAAATTCGGATGTATTCAACTAAAATCCGCCAATTACAACAATTAAGCCAAAATCTAAGCCTCGAAACTCAAACAAAAATCTTAATTAACAACCAAAAAACATAATAAAAATAAAATGAAATTACTTAATACTTAAAATTGAGGTGAAATGATGAAGAAATCTCACAATATGAATGTCTTGAAAACCAGAAAGAGCGAGGGTTTTGAGTAGTTCACATCCAATACCACCAGCACCGACCATAAGAACTCTTGCGCCCTAATTATTCATCACACAATATTAACAACCAAAATTAGGTCAAACTTGCGACTATAATTCAAACAAAATTCAATCAAATAAGGAAAAAAAAACCTAAAAATTCAAAAGAAAATAATTAGGGCATGCAAAAAAATAAAAATAAAATTGATGAGAAGTGAGGAAGTTAACCTTAATGGCGTCTAACTGCTGCTGAGAAGTCATCTGAAGAGAGTAAATTTTGAAGGAGAATGAAGAAAAAAAATTAGGGATTTTTGATTTTTTGGGGAGAAAAAATGGAGGAGGGAGAAAGTGAAGTAAGGGTTTATAGTGTGTTAAAATATTGGGGGGAATCTAAAAGCCTAAAAGAGTGTTGATTGATTTTTGCCCCCCAAAAATAAAAATTTACGTTATTTTTTTCTAACTGACGATTAATAAACGTGGGATTGGCGGGCGCTTAGAAGAGAAGTGTCGGTTTTTTTGCTCTTCTAGACTACTAGAGCGGGGAAGGTGTGAGACGACCGAAAGTCAAGTCTACAAATAAATGCCGTAAGTAGTGAGAAGACTTTGAGTGGGACGGATATGTAACGTGGAAACCGAAAGTCAAGTCTACAAATAAATGCCGTAAGCAGTGAGAAGACTTTGAGCGGGACGGATATGTAACGTGGGAACTGGGGGTGGGAATGAGAATTTTACCACCGATATATGAGAAATACATTTTTTTTTTGTAAGGGAATGGGCGTGAGATGTTTAGGAGAAATTGGGTTAGCGAATATATAGCTTTTATTCTCATTAATTTTTTATTTATATGGGGCCTTTAGTATAAGGATAAAGATAAAAGAGATAGGAAAGAAGCATAAGATTGGGAATGGGATTTTTAGAGGAAAATGGGTTAGTGAATAAAATACTGACTCCGTTACGTATTATTTACAGCATCAAAATTTCACTATTTTTTATTTAAAAAGTTAAGGGTATGCAATTATATAAAAATTAAGGAATATAGAAAAATGGCAAGTGAAAACACTATCACCAATCACTCCACCAGAACCACCACCACTCAACTCTTCACCGGCGAAACTACCTTTTCACCACTAAAATCATGAGGGCAAAGATAAAAGAGATAGGAGGGAGGCATAAGAATAAAGATTAGGGGATAAAAAGGTGAGATAAGGATTCTACAGATATATTCTCTTTTTTGTAAAAAATAAGGAATAAGAATGGCATATGTGAGAAAACTTATCCATTTTGGTGTGAAATAAGGAATAAAATTGGAATAGTTCTTTTCATTTCATTTTACTCTTTCATTTGAGTGTAAAATGGTATTTTTAAACTCATTCTTTATTCACTTACTTATACCACCCTTTAGGTTATTTAGGTATAAAACTTGAAAGATAAAACCCAACGTGATCCCTATCTTGCTCCCCTTCTTCACAAATCTGAAAAGCTCCTCGAGGGTCCTCTTTTGTCTTTAGGGACACTATCAAAATCTTTTCTTAACCCACACTCGATTTTAGCCTCTAAAAATTATAAGGGCATATAAGGGAAGGACGTATTAATCTTTTTCATTTTTTTGAAATCGTCTTATGATCTTTTGAACCTCAAAAATCTGCTCAGGTGTCCTCTTTTGTCCTTGAGGGTACTTTGTAAAATTTTTGGCAATTTTTGGGGACACCAGAACTCCCGAAAATTGTGAGTTATAACCTTCGTTTTGGCTTCCAAATTGCTATCCCATATTTCGTATTATTTTCGTTCTACTTTGTTACCATGTGTTGTAAGTGACCCTATGATGCCCCAAGCTCAATTTCAGTCTAAGTCTTATTAATTCCCCTTATATAGGATTTCCAAAGTAAGGAAACATTATTGGTCTTCCTCTCCCTCCCAAGACCGTCTTATAAACTGTCAAATCCTGAAAGGGCTCTTGGTGTAAAACTGGGATTAAGGAATTTAAGACCAAAAAGCCTTTTTGGGACCTAGAGGCTAGATCCTCGAACGATTTCAACCATTTTAGTCTCGTTTGGGGTGTGCCTAAATTTGCATGGCCTGTTTATTCTTATAGTTTAATTTGTTTTACTAATAAAATGTATTTAACTAAAATTCATCATGGTAACCTTTAAACACTAATGGCCCTAGGCTGTGACAACAAAATATTTTGTAATAAGATGTGATGAACCGTAAAAACCAATAATGACATTTAGGTTTATACAACTCAATAATAAATGTAGTATATGTCATTTTGATTTCAATTCAGAGCTTTGAGGACAAAGCTTTTTCTCACCAAATACCCAAACCACTTTTATTGTTTAGATTAGTCTTTTGACTTAAAAAATTTCAAAAGTTGGCAAAATCTTTTTTTTTATTTTTTGCGCAAAAAACTCTCACTCAATACGTACCCCCACAAATCCACAGTCTCATGCTACCTTATGTGTCTTCCTTACTTTTGATATTCATGAGAGCTTGTTTGGTTGAAGGCCAGTTATATGAGAACTCGATTTCCTATACGTAAAATGAAATCAATATGGTATAGTTAGTATGAAAATGTAATAAACTTGAAATCCTTTAAATTTTCAAGTAAGTGTAGTAAGTAACTCATCGGCCATATCTTCCTTAGCGAGTTATTGAGCTGCACAATAGTAAATGACTCACCATCTTCCTTTTAGCGGGTTAATTTTTATTTTTAGAAAATAACATATAGTTAATAGTCACAGAAAGATAAATTATGAAAATTGTCAAGAATAAAACTTTTCCTTTGATAACTCACAAAGCTTAAAAGTTTTAATCTGGGACACAACGTATGAAACCCAAAACCTCAACTCCTTAGGGGCACAATGTAAAAAACCCAAAAATAATTTTTTTTACAGCTATTACCCAATGGCACTGCGCCACGTTTCAACCTCGATATAAAACATACAGTTTGCACTTTGCATTTTTCTCCAACGTTTCACTTTCTTCTTTTTCTCACTCTTCTCAATTCACTGCACAACTCAAAGAACCTCTTCCTTCACCACCCTCTCTGCAAAACGCTGCGTTTCGATCAACCACCTCTACTTTCCGCCATAGTTTCCGACAATGTAAGTCCTCTCTCCTCTCTTTCAATAATTCTGATTTTCGTTTTTTAGGGTTTACTCAATTTCAATTTCTCCCCCTTTTTCACTGATCATCTGTAAAATTGTAGTTTATTCATGCAATTATAATTTATGACACTAATTTTATTATTTTCTTCATTTTTTTTAAATTAATTTTGTGAATTTAGAGTTTTAACATGAAGCGAGGAGCTACAGAAGTCTATACAGGTAATTTCATCGCTGTTTTTTTGATGCTTACATTTAGTAGTTGACGTCGGTATATGCCTTTTCGACTGAACAGAAATTTTTTTTTCTTTTTTTTTTTAATGTATGTATATATTTATAAATTAGAGTATTATTTTATTTAAATTTTTTTTGGGGGTTTTGTGCACTTTTTATGATGAGTAAGGAATTAGTCAATTTATGAGAATTTTTGTATTTGGGGTTCAATGAAGTAATTTTTATTGGTTTTTGGTTAATGCATTCAATTGTTTTTAAGGAGGAATAAGTTTTCAGAAATTCAGTTGTAAAAGTCTTATTTTCCCCAAACTAGTCTCAAATCAGTATTAAATTAGTNTTTTTTTGAAATCGTCTTATGATCTTTTGAACCTCAAAAATCTGCTCAGGTGTCCTCTTTTGTCCTTGAGGGTACTTTGTAAAATTTTTGGCAATTTTTGGGGACACCAGAACTCCCGAAAATTGTGAGTTATAACCTTCGTTTTGGCTTCCAAATTGCTATCCCATATTTCGTATTATTTTCGTTCTACTTTGTTACCATGTGTTGTAAGTGACCCTATGATGCCCCAAGCTCAATTTCAGTCTAAGTCTTATTAATTCCCCTTATATAGGATTTCCAAAGTAAGGAAACATTATTGGTCTTCCTCTCCCTCCCAAGACCGTCTTATAAACTGTCAAATCCTGAAAGGGCTCTTGGTGTAAAACTGGGATTAAGGAATTTAAGACCAAAAAGCCTTTTTGGGACCTAGAGGCTAGATCCTCGAACGATTTCAACCATTTTAGTCTCGTTTGGGGTGTGCCTAAATTTGCATGGCCTGTTTATTCTTATAGTTTAATTTGTTTTACTAATAAAATGTATTTAACTAAAATTCATCATGGTAACCTTTAAACACTAATGGCCCTAGGCTGTGACAACAAAATATTTTGTAATAAGATGTGATGAACCGTAAAAACCAATAATGACATTTAGGTTTATACAACTCAATAATAAATGTAGTATATGTCATTTTGATTTCAATTCAGAGCTTTGAGGACAAAGCTTTTTCTCACCAAATACCCAAACCACTTTTATTGTTTAGATTAGTCTTTTGACTTAAAAAATTTCAAAAGTTGGCAAAATCTTTTTTTTTATTTTTTGCGCAAAAAACTCTCACTCAATACGTACCCCCACAAATCCACAGTCTCATGCTACCTTATGTGTCTTCCTTACTTTTGATATTCATGAGAGCTTGTTTGGTTGAAGGCCAGTTATATGAGAACTCGATTTCCTATACGTAAAATGAAATCAATATGGTATAGTTAGTATGAAAATGTAATAAACTTGAAATCCTTTAAATTTTCAAGTAAGTGTAGTAAGTAACTCATCGGCCATATCTTCCTTAGCGAGTTATTGAGCTGCACAATAGTAAATGACTCACCATCTTCCTTTTAGCGGGTTAATTTTTATTTTTAGAAAATAACATATAGTTAATAGTCACAGAAAGATAAATTATGAAAATTGTCAAGAATAAAACTTTTCCTTTGATAACTCACAAAGCTTAAAAGTTTTAATCTGGGACACAACGTATGAAACCCAAAACCTCAACTCCTTAGGGGCACAATGTAAAAAACCCAAAAATAATTTTTTTTACAGCTATTACCCAATGGCACTGCGCCACGTTTCAACCTCGATATAAAACATACAGTTTGCACTTTGCATTTTTCTCCAACGTTTCACTTTCTTCTTTTTCTCACTCTTCTCAATTCACTGCACAACTCAAAGAACCTCTTCCTTCACCACCCTCTCTGCAAAACGCTGCGTTTCGATCAACCACCTCTACTTTCCGCCATAGTTTCCGACAATGTAAGTCCTCTCTCCTCTCTTTCAATAATTCTGATTTTCGTTTTTTAGGGTTTACTCAATTTCAATTTCTCCCCCTTTTTCACTGATCATCTGTAAAATTGTAGTTTATTCATGCAATTATAATTTATGACACTAATTTTATTATTTTCTTCATTTTTTTTAAATTAATTTTGTGAATTTAGAGTTTTAACATGAAGCGAGGAGCTACAGAAGTCTATACAGGTAATTTCATCGCTGTTTTTTTGATGCTTACATTTAGTAGTTGACGTCGGTATATGCCTTTTCGACTGAACAGAAATTTTTTTTTCTTTTTTTTTTTAATGTATGTATATATTTATAAATTAGAGTATTATTTTATTTAAATTTTTTTTGGGGGTTTTGTGCACTTTTTATGATGAGTAAGGAATTAGTCAATTTATGAGAATTTTTGTATTTGGGGTTCAATGAAGTAATTTTTATTGGTTTTTGGTTAATGCATTCAATTGTTTTTAAGGAGGAATAAGTTTTCAGAAATTCAGTTGTAAAAGTCTTATTTTCCCCAAACTAGTCTCAAATCAGTATTAAATTAGTCTCCGTTTGGTAGAGCGTAAAACATTTTCCATGAAAAGTGTTTTCCTCCCTTTCCCAATTTTACATTGTTTGGTACACAAAGAAATGTAAAATCGTTTTCCATGGGAGTAAATTTTTCCTTACAATGATGGAAAACCATTTTCCTTACAAAATGAAAGGAAAACAATTTTCCTCCCATCCCCTTATACACTCTTTACTCACTACCTCCTTCCACCCCTTTCATTTTCCCTATTTTCATCACTTTTTTACATGCAACCAAACATGGAAAACAATTTTCAATGAAAATCATTTTACATTGAAAATGCTTTACGCCCTACCAAACGGACCCTTAGTAGAAAATTCGTATAATTGAGCCGGTGGTATGGGGCAATTGAACTTTTTTGAGCAATCTTTGTGTATTCAATTTGTTTTGGGCTTGATTACCTTTTACTTTATTTATGGGAAAAATTGTTAGATGACACATTTTTATGTATGTAAGGAGTATATTTTTTTTGTGACAGTTATCACCTTTTATAAATTTTCTTGTGGACTGATATCTTAAACAATTTTATTTTGCGAACTAGTACCTGTTGCCATTTTCAGGTGTTGACCACCTGAATTCGTGTTTGATTCTGTACTTGCACTCCTAGTGTCCTTCCCTTCCCCCAAAAAGTCTACCATCCCTACCAAAAACACTACCATCTCCTCCCAAAACCCAAAACCACCACCGTAGCCCACGATCACAGTCCCCACCAAAAAAGACCGACATCCACCCAAAGCGATGAACCCACCCACATAAACCCAATATCATGGCGTCACCAACCCCAAAATCAAGCTCACGTGAAATTTGCGAACCACCATTTGAAAACCCATCCACAAAAGGGACCCCGAATTGAAATCTAGTGGTGGTCATCTACCAATTGTTTTGTTTGTGCCTTTGCTTTAGGGTTCGATTTGGGTGGTATGGAGTTTCGATTTAGGGTTTGAATTGGGGATCAATGGTTTTTTTGGATGGGTGGTGGTCAAGAGTTTTTAATAGTAACTGGTGTTGGTGTGTGAAAAGGGCTACAAGTGGTGTTGGTGGTGTGCAAATGGTGGTGCGATGGATGTACGGTGGTGGTTGTTTGCGGAAGAGTTACGAGTGGGTACGGTTGTGTTTGAAGGTGGGTGGTGGTTGAATTGCGGTGGTGGTGGTTGTGTTAGTATATGTGTACGTATTTCATTGTTATTTGTATACGTCATTGCTTCATGGTGGTGCGAACATTGAGGCACAAGGATTATGTTCCGTGTTTATGCTCTGTGTACTTCAGCGCTGCCTTGGCCCAAAAAATTAAATGGGCCCTAAAAATGAAGTTATATGTAAATATTCTAATATTTTTTTAATCTGGCCACCATTTTGAAATATTACCCACATGAGAAGAGCTTAGATAAGAGACAAAGAGTAAGATAAAAATAATAGTCAAGATTATGGGTTATTAGAAAAAAATAAATTAATACGCAAAATTGTAGATGAAAACTTCTTAAATTTATTTGTTTATAAGAAACTAGATTTTTTGTAAAGAGATGGAGCTCTTGTTGAGGGATGCTTGAGTTGTCACTCGTAAGCACCCCCCACATATAGCTGGGTATTGGTGTGATAGATTTTTTGAATGTGTGTTGACATTTAAATCTTGTTATATTGTGTAGCTTTTTTTTTCATTTTCCTTTTCTGCTTCATTGTCCATTTTTAACTTTCTCATTACATTATCCATTTTCCTTCTCTCCTTTTGTTGTTGCTTTGCATTTTTTTTTACCCCTTTGTGCTCTCTTAAATACATTCATGCTTATCCATGAATTGACAGAATATGGGGCAGATATGTTGCCTTTTGTAGTGTGAGCGCTTCCATAATTCATAACTTATCAATCCTTCTTGGATTAAACAGATAATTATGCTATTAGTAGCAAAAGGACGAAGTTTTCCAATGGAGGAGGAGAGAGTGCAATATCCTATGATTTTTCTGACCAATATGCAGTTCGAGATTTATTACAGAATATTAACTGTGGTAAATATGGAAGCGTTACCAAAGATGTTCAAGCCTTGGTTGAACGAAAGGTGGAGTTGTTACAGTCACTGCTTACACTGTATCCTGATCTTGAATACAATGTAAACGGAGAAGTTCGAAGGAGTACTGGTGTTGTTGATTTAGATGGTGCTGAGGAAAAGCTTACTGCTCCAACCCCCAATCCGGAAATAATTGAGTTGGATGATGAGGAAGATGGGGAACAAAGGCTTTTTCCACACTTTCAGGAGATTGGTTTACCCAGGCCACACTATACCGATAATGTGCTGGTTAGTTGTTCCAAGGATCCTATTACATCAATATACGGTCATTTGTGTATTCAGTGCGTTGTTCTTTAATGACCCTTATTGCCAACTGTTAAATTTTATTGCTGTTAAGTCTTCACCTGATGATATTTTCCTTTGTCAGAGACATGAGCACATGACTGTCTTAAGCTTTCCATGTTTTTTTGATCTGCTTCTATATCGTCACCCATGACACTATTCTCAGCCCCTTGTCTGAGGAGCCATATTATATCAATATTGTGCTTTTTGTTTATAATCTATATTGTTCTTGAATTACCCAATGTACTTGTGTAATACTGACTGCTATTTGTTTTACTCCAACATTACTTACTTTGCCAAATAATGCATGTTCTTAATTCGCAATTCGCCTAAAATAGGACATATCAACCAAATTGACCATAATCTGCTTTTCATGATTTGCAATTCTCTGGTAGTTTAGCGAATTAGGTAACACTGCGTACTTTACTCTTTCATGTCTTTTCTTCAGGCTATTGTTGTTTGTCAAAGGTACAGATTTTTTTTTTAGTTTCAAGTCTTAATTGCTAAATGTTTTAGAGGAAGTTTCTGTAAACTGATAAGACAAAAGCTCTTGTCTGCCGTGGTATGAATGAGTTTGTCTTCTTTGTATGGATCAAACATATGCCTAAGTGTTCACTTGTCTTTCCAAGGAAACAAACCCAGGAGTTTGGACTTGGGGGTAGTTGCTACGATAGTCTTGAATCGAGGTGTTGTAACATGTCTTCAACCAATCAGGTTTAGTTTGCTTGCTATGGTAGGCTGGCTGATGTTGTAGTACACTAGTACCTTTCTTTCATTGGACATTCATGAGAAAATCATCGCATTCTTCATTAACCCTCTTGCATTAATGACTTTGTCCTGTTTTCTTTCCCTTGGTTAGGCCTTTACTTACTAGTTCCTATTCTTTTCTTAGATTTGCTAATTGCTGAAATATTCTGCTCAAAGCTCATAATTACTATTTTAAAATATTTTTTACCAATGTAAAATGGACAAATCTGTTTATGTTTTTTCCTGTGAAAATTTGTAATAACAGGTTGACAATCACATCAGTGTTAATACTCCTGTTACTCCCAAAAAAGAGGAGAAAAAGGCTGAAAAGGTAAAAGACAAAGGCATTTACGTGGGGGTTGATGAATCGATTGAGGAAGATCCCAGATCTGCTGTTGAAGATGAAGAGCTGTCAGACATATGGAAGGAAATGAATTTTGCATTGGAATCTTCTAAGGTATTGTTATGATGACCTTGCACTTGTGCAGCTCTGTGTTACTGTGACTCTGAGTATTTCTTGTTTTGCTTCAATTTATCTGTTGAAACATGGTAGATTGTAATACACTTTTTCTTAGATCTATGTACTTGCTGCTGCTGAGGCATTTTGATGAATCGGATTTGAGCTGTATTGACCTTTTGCCATCACATTGTATTTAGATGACTGTATTGTAATTTATGCCATTCACGTGCCCCCCTGATTTTTTGCCACATTACGTCTGACCTACCAGAGATGCACAAGGAGCACCAAGGCGCATACCCCTCTTGTGCCTTGATGTATATCTCGTCTTTTAAAGCTAAGTACTATACTAGTAATTAGTAAATTCCACATACCATAAAGTCCCTAGGTGTTAAACATGCATGTGAAGCCAGTGATAAATGTCTGGATGACGAATTGCATTGCATATGATGCCAGTAATAATTGTTTGGATGACAAATTGCATTGCATTTGATGCCAGTGATACTATACTGCCTAATTTTCGTTTGCCTTTTTTGCTTCTTCTAATTGTAGGCTTTTCTATAGAACCTCTCATATTTGAGTTTGATTTTATTACGGCTTCTTGTTGATAGTCTTCTCTTAGTCAAAATTGGTGTTGTATTATGTTTGCAAAACTTTTTTTTAGGCAGATTCCTTGATCTCTTTAATCACTATGGTGCAGCATGATAGTCATGATTTTCAGTACTTAGTTTTTAGTTTCTCTTAACAGATCTGTGGTCTCTATCTTGTCCTATCATATATGTCTATGGTGATTTCCATTTTTTTTGTTGTAGGATGTTCAAGTTGATCAATCAGGGGAAGAAATTTCTGTGGAGGAGGATGAGGGATGTGATCATTCCTATGTTCTTAAGGATGACATTGGCTATGTGTGCCGTGTTTGCGGAGTCATTCAGAGGGCAATAGAGACTATATTTGATTTCCAGTACATAAAGGTGTTAATTACTTTTTTAATTCCCATTACCCCAAAAAAAGTTGCAAACAACCCTAATTGCGTTTCTAATGGAACATCTTTTTGTTATATTGTTTGAATTTACTCAGGCTTCTACTTTTCTTAAAATGCTTCTGTTATCTGAATTTTAGCTGTAATATGTATATTTCTGCTATATCATTGGACACTCTTATTTTGGAAATGACTTGAGATTATCATGCTGCCAGTTGGTGCTTTTATTGTGTTTAAAAAACTTAATGAATTTAACTTGCTGAGCAGTACTTTTGTGAACTTAGATTAATCAAGTGAATTGTGACTATTATTCTAAGATCTCTTGCTTTTGAGATGAATATTCTTGAATGACAGATCAATTTTCAGCTACAGAATGTATCTGTAATTTGTAGATTCCTAGTTTCCGGGAGTTTGTGTCTACTTCAAAGATCATTGTAATTTAAATGTTGTTTTAGCCAAAAGAAGTATACAATTTCTTAGGAATTATTTGGAATTGTCTGATGAATAGTTTTGTTTTTTCTTGGTTTAATCGGTTGGTAGTTTTATACATGTATATTGACCAGTAATACATCCTTTTTCATGCTTGAAATGGAGTGACCAATTTATCATTGTAGAACATTGGCATACAGTACACTTCTTTGCCTAGTGCCCTGTCCTGGCCTCATCACTCAAATTTTTCGGGAGTTGTCTCATGTTTTACATCTGCAAAATAATTGCCCTATTATTCCATGAAACTTGAAGTTAACAGTTTACCTCTAATACCTCTGGACCATGTTGGTATATGACTTGTTGACATAGCTTTGAAACACTCATCCTTGTCATATGCACTTGGACACATACCTGCGTTAGACACAATTTATCTGACAAATGATATATAGTATATATTATATACCTTTCTTCACCCCCAATCCTCTGTTTAGATGTTTATCAGTATTATTATGGCTATTGCTTGTATGTATTGATACGCTTTCTCAAGTTATTTGTTAGATGTTTAGGCTTGGTACTGTTTGCTTTTCATAACAGTCATCTGAACTTTTCTTCACATCAGGCTGCTCGAGTGAGAACTTACAGGTCTGATTCACGTTCTAACAGAGGGAATGATGACACTGATGCACTTGATGGGCTTAAGTTGCCCGGACACGATTTAGCCGTGGCTGAAATCTCTGCTCATCCCAGGCATAAGAAGCAAATGAAGCCTCACCAGTCAGAGGGATTTAATTTCCTGTTGTGCAACTTAATCACTGAAAATCCTGGGGGTTGCATCTTGGCTCATGCTCCCGGCTCTGGAAAGACATTTATGATTATCAGTTTCATGCAGAGTTTTCTAGCTCAATATCCAGATGCTAGGCCATTAGTTGTGTTACCAAAAGGTATTCTTCCTACATGGAAGAAGGAGTTCCAAAGATGGCAAGTAGAGGACATTCCTTTACTCGATTTCTATTCGATGAAAGCTGACAATAGGATTCAGCAAAAGGAAGTTCTCAAACAGTGGGTAGATAAGAGGAGCATACTATTTTTGGGGTACAAGCAATTTGCTACCATTGTTACTGGTGACAGCTCCTGCAAAACAACTGCGTTTTGCCAAGAGGTCCTTTTGAAGCGTCCCGACATCCTAATCTTGGATGAAGGCCACACCCCTAGAAACGAGAACACCGATGTGTTGCACTCACTTTCCAAGGTTCAGACTCCTAGGAAGGTAGTGCTATCTGGCACTCTGTATCAAAATCATGTCAAGGAGGTTTTCACTATCTTAAATTTGGTTCGTCCAAAATTTCTGAAAATGGATATGCCTCGCAGCATAAAGAAGCGAATCATGAGTAGAGTGCAGTTCTATGGGTTCAAGAAGCAGTTGAAAGGAGGGAATGTCGAGAGCAACTTTTTTGACCTTGTTGAGTACACTCTTCAGCAGGATGAGGACTGGAAAAGGAAGGAAGCGGTGATCAAAGATTTAAGAGAGATGACAAGCAAAGTTCTCCATTACTATCGGGGGGATTTCTTGGATGATCTCCCTGGCCTTGTAGACTTCACGGTTCTTCTTGGTCTGAGCCCCCAACAGAAAGTTGAAGTTGACAAGCTGAAGAAGTGGGAAAAAACGAAATTCAGAAAAACTTCATTGGGATGTGCAGTCTATACACACCCGAAGTTAAAGCAGTTTTCAGATAATAATGCTGGAAACGACAAAATCTCACAGCAGTATGATGCGAAGGTGGATGAGCTAATTGAAAGGCTGGACGTGAGAGAAGGCGTTAAGGCTAAATTTTTCCTTAATATGCTGAGCCTGTGTGAAAGTTCTGGTGAAAAGCTACTAGTGTTTAGCCAGTATCTGTTGCCTCTAAAGTTTCTTGAAAGACTAGCAATCAATAGGAAAGGCTGGTCTGTAGGTAAAGAGACTTTTATGATATGTGGTGATACATCTTCCGAGCAGCGAGAATTGCACATGGAGAGGTTCAATAACTCCCCTGATGCAAGGGTCTTTTTTGGATCTATCAAAGCTTGTGGTGAAGGAATCTCTCTTGTGGGTGCCTCTCGCATTATCATATTGGATGTCCACCTGAACCCATCTGTCTCACGTCAAGCAATAGGGCGTGCGTTTCGACCTGGTCAGGAGAAGAAAGTCTATGCTTACCGTCTGATTGCTGCAGACTCTCCTGAAGAAGAAGACCATCTTACTTGTTTCAAGAAAGAACAAATTGCAAAAAGGTGGTTTGAGTGGAATGAGTACCATGGAAGCCAAAATTTTGCGATGGAACCAGTTGATTTAAAGGACTCTGATGATTTATTCTTGGAGAGTCGGTCGCTAGCTGAGGACATAAAGGCATTGCATCGAAGGTTAGTCCAACCTTATGATCTTTATTTTTTATTCTTTCCTTCTCTAGGTCCTGTAATGTCATTTGTACTTGGTGTTTTCTATACTTCCTATTTTGAATAACGAAACTTGAATATCTTAAAAACTCCACACGTCCAATGTCTATTATTTATTGTATCAAACTACTTATGTTATGATCCATTGATTTTATTGCTGTAATAATTGTGTTAAACTCTTTTTGGGCTAAGGCTTTATTGTTTTTGTTGTAATTGTGCTATTCCACAACACATTAAGAGGCAATGAGAATAACTGAATATTTTAGTGAAATTACGAAAAAAATCAACATGATGTGTTGTAGGTGATCGTAAAACCAGATACCTTAAGATGTTTAGCCCTTTTGCAAACGGCATAGTTTTAGTCATCTAATGTCCAGCAATCAAAGTCTGTATAGGGATCTGAAACTGGGAGGGTGGGCATTGGAACTATTGTTATCTTCAGTGAAGCTGTATATGTTGATGACTATGTTAGGAACTATAGGAAGAATATACAGTAATGTATAGTGTGGTTTTTAGTAAATCTTTATGGTCATTGCTAACGCTGGCCAATTGTTTTCAGAGTTGTGAAAGTATGTTGTATGTTTTGGTCTTGTTAAGTACTTGTACCGTGGGTGCAGGCTTGATACATCATTTTTTAATATTAGCCGTACAATCACATTCTCCTAATGTTGCTCCAAATGTGTGTGTAAAGTAGCTACTTCTCTCTTTTCTTTACTCATTTCTCTTGTGCAATGATCTTTAGGACAAATTTTGTTACATTCTTTCAACCTTATGTTCTATTTTCACTCTCTTTCAAAATTTTCCCTTTTTTTTTGCTTTCCTTTTTTATTGTGTATAAGATCCTTTCACGAGTCATAGTGGAGTTGTAGTGTGAAAAATATTTCCCTATGCATTCATTCTTTGGTAACCTCATTGTTCTTATGCAAGAATTAAGATTGTATTACATGGACCTTTCATCCTGCCTAGGATAAGAAAAGTTTAACTTTTTGACTAGTTGTGGCAGATTCACACACACCATGTAATGGGAAGACCGTTTTACTTGTTTCAAGAAACAGAAAATCTTAACTCTGCTTTTCCTTTTCTCATCCTAAATATTCCTCATCCGACTATCCTTTTTTTATATCTTTAATTACAGGGGCTATAATATTTGTTCCAAAAAGGAAAACCTTATTGTGAATTTTAACAAGGAGTGACAGGTGTAGGTGGAGTTGCTGTATCTCAATGAACTTATGCAAATTTTATGTGTCTTGTTGTAGGTGATTGTTGAAGCAGATGGCGGAAGATGTGTAATCCTTTTGCAAGTTGCAACCTTATTTTTTTGGTTTCTGACAATACAAGGCTGTACATAGAACTGGTACTGGAAGACTGGTGCAGAATTAAGTTGCTGTATTTGAATTTGTACATTTAAGTACTGTAATTGGCTAGATAAAGTGCAATTCAGTTTGTAAAGTGCAAGGGTGGAGCTTTCTATTCATCTTGCCTTTTCACCTCCAAACTATGGTTACTATGTGTATACCTTTTGATGAATCTATTCTCAGGGTTGCACTTTTCAGCGTCAATCTTTTTAGTCATATAGTTATTTAAGTAGTTCATGCAGGTTTGAAAACTGATGACACCCCTACTAAAGTGAAAAATGTCTGCATTGAAAGTTTACTGGGGATGTCTTTCACATCCTCTCCCGAAATTTCTTATACTCGCCTTTGATCTTTGGTTTAGAAGTTTTTGTCATCCCATTCGTCAAGAAAAAGTGAATGATATGTTAGGAAGTGTATATCTTTGTTATCCCAGAAATGAAGAAGGTTAGATTCTCGGAAAATGCTTATAACTTGTTTTTTCTTATTATTATGGTACTCAAATATATTGATGTACAAGGTTGGATTTTTCAAAAATGCTTGTTTTAGTCGTTTGTTGTTAGTCCAAAATTGTTTTCATAATGACATTATTTTTAAGCTTTTCTTTTTAATCTTCTGAGAAAAGTCATTAATCATTTTGAGCATCAAATTTAATAACACTCACATGTTGCCAAATTCAGTGGTCTTTTGTTTTTGATTCTCTTCAAATATGGGCAAAAGGGTATGATCATATGATGCACGAAGTAGTTTTGATTATGGTGTCTTTAATAGACTGAACGCAATTAGACTAATTATTAGACTATTAGTTGGTAGTTGGAGATAAATACTCCATGTTACTCCGTATTATAAATGGCATATGGCTTAGTGCATTAATCGGAATTCCTAGCATATATGCATAGTATGCATAACAAATTCCCTGGTAGTTGCCGGTTTGCCCCCCTTGTAAAGTTGGGTAGATTGAGATTGCTTTTTATGTTCACAATTTTACATTATCATCTTCTTCTTCTTTTTTATTATATTTTTCTCTCACATTGAGTTGCATTTAATTCTCCATTGTTAGTACAATATGAATACTCATCTCATGTGACTATTTTTATATTATTGACGTATAAAAACTAAAAATAATAAATAATACAAGTCCGCAACAAGGAAATAAAGAAAACAAATCAGCAAGTCGACTTCTAATGTGAATGGTGGTGGACTGATGGTGGTGATCAATTCTTGTTGTGGTAATGGCTCGACTGGATGGTGATGGTAGGATGGGTAGTATGGTGATGAGTGGTGGTGGGTTGAAGATTAATATGTTGGGTAGTTTTGTAATTTTGATTTAAAAAAAGATTGTATAGGATGACTATCAAGCTTCATGACCGTTTGAGAAGGGTCCAAAAAGCTCCAACGCACAAGACCCTAACATGTAAAGGGACCCTAAATTAGTAAATGTGTATAATTTTGTATCAGAAAAATAATTTTTTCCTCATTATTCAATAAAAGAAAGTGTACATTTAAAATGTTTTCTAATTCATAATCGCATATTATTGCAAAAACTATTAACGTTAATTATATAAGGGCCTAATATTCATTTTTCAGACTAGGGCCCCTAAAAAGTTTGATAATGCAACGGCAAGCTTATACATCGCAACTATTGAGGTACACTTATAGGTCATATAAAGGTAGTACAAAATACGAAAAAGTATAAGTACCTTAAATTAATCAACATAAAAATCATGAATTCAATCCATTATGGTAATACAACAATAGAAAATCCTAGGACATTGAAGTCTTTCAAATTTTTACTGTTTTTCAATCCCCAACTAAACGGTGAACCTCGTGAATTCAACATCCCCTCCCAAACACAACCCTTCAACCTGTTTATCACCCTCATTCGCCGGCAGATCTCACGCTCACCGCCTCCCCCTTAAAAAAAAAAAAAAAAAAAACCA
>PYUH01000100.1:951598-978130 GCA_016808085.1 Suaeda aralocaspica
CCTCCTCCTCCTCCTCCTCCTCCTCCTCACCCATATAAACTAGCAACTCAACAAACAAATATCTTTTACTCACCCCAAAATCCATTTACAAAAGTGCCACACTGCAAAATCGGTTGTGCACATACATAGCTAAACAAATCATCCCAAAGGTCAAGCTTTCATTCTTCCTCAATCATCCACACAACCTAACGTAGTTGCATTCCTCACCCCCCCCCCCTTAAAAAAAAAAAAAAAAAAAACCACAAAATCTATTTTCACTCAGAAAAAAAAAATAATAAAAATTTATTTCTTACTTTCTCAACTCTTGTTCTTGTTCCTCTGCAACGTTACCTCTGACCTCAGTAAACTGTTTGTCTCTCACATTTTCTCTCTCTATCTAAAACCCCCTTTCTCTCTCTACAACTCTACTTTCTCTCTCACTCCTCCATGGGAAAACCTCGAGCTCCCAAACGCACCCTTGACTCCTTCACCATTAAACCTCTCAACAAACCCATCAAACGTAATAATTTCTCTCTCTAAAAAAAACCCTCATTTTCTCTCTCTAAAAATTAAAAAAAAAGACTGATTTTTTGTTTGTTTGTTTGTTTGTGTGTGTTTGTGTTATGGCAGCGGGGGACTGTGTGCTGATGAGGCCAGCAGAAGCTTCGAGTCCATCCTACGTGGCAAGAATAGAGAGGATAGAAACAGACGCACGTGGGTTAAACGTGAGGGTGCACGTGAGGTGGTACTATCGTCCAGAAGAATCGATGGGAGGAAGAAGACAGTTTCATGGATCAAAAGAGTTGTTTTTATCAGATCATTTTGATGTTCAAAGTGCTGATACTATTGAAGGGAAGTGTGTTGTTCATAGTTTTAAGAGTTATACTAAACTTGATGCTGTTGGTAACGACGATTTCTTCTGTCGTTTTGAGTATAACTCAACTTCTGGCGCTTTTACTCCTGATCGTGTTGCTGTGTCTGTACTCTCTCTCTCTCTTTTACTATTTCAATTTTCAATGTTATTAATTTCCCTTTTTTTTTTAATTTTGATTTGTTGAGAAATGGGGTCTGATTTAATTGATGAATTATGGGGTAATTTGAAATGGGTTGATGAATTGTGGGGTAATTTGAATTGGGTTAATTTTGTTTTTTGTTTTAGGTTAAAGTGTGAATTTGTTTGGGGTTTTTTTTCTTGTGTGAAATGGTGTTAATTGAAATATGATGTTTTGGAAATTTGCTGTAGTTTTAGATGGTTGAAAATTGGAAACTTGTTTAGTTTGACTGAGTTAAAGAGGAGACAGAAGGGCAAAATGGACGATTGAAGGTTGAATTTGGCTTAAAGGCTTGATTTTTTAGGTTGAAAATGTGAATTTTGTTTTTTGGAAATGTTAGATTTTGCAATTTTGTGATGGTATATTGTTTTTGAGGTATTTGGAAATGTGCTATGGTTTTGTAGTTGAATTGATTGCCATATCCAAATGTGGATTTTGTTTTGGGATTAGGGTGAAATGTTTGGTACCATTAAGAAAACATATTTGATTGGATCTTGTTATTACTTTCCTGTTTATGGGATTTTACTGCTAAAACTTGGAAATATGGGGATTTTGTTAGGTGTATAATGACTGAAGATTTTCGCGGTTCTTGATTGTTTTGCAGGTACTGCAAATGTGAAATGCCTTACAATCCGGATGATTTGATGGTTCAATGTGAGGGCTGTAGTGATTGGTGAGTCAGTTTTTGATATAGACCTTTTGTTGTTGTGGTTTTTCGTCTCATGTAATGCTAGGATTCTTATAGAAGTGGATAAGCTGCAATGTCTTTAGGAAATACTGAGTAGTTTCTAAGTGCATGGTCGCATGGATTCTAGTTGAGATATAAGAATATAGTATTGTCGAGTGCTTTGTAATAATATTGTTGTTCTTGAGCTGATCCCTTCATTAGTTTACTTCAAAGATCAAACTATTCTCCAGGTGAGATTTTTACCCTTTTCTTTGGTTATTGGCTTTTGGTCCTTTTCTCCATTCAAAAAAGTGACAAGTGATACCATATAATAATGATGAAGGGTGCTGATATTTCCATGGTCTTGCTTCTGAAATGCAGCATACTGTTCTGAGATTGACAAGCTCGAATGCCAGATTAGTTTTTGGTTTAATAATCTTTCAAATAAATCAATTAGATTCACCTTGATATGCATACTAAAATTACGCTGCATATCTTTCTTTGTTTAGAGGTAGGTTATTCATTCTTAGTATGTTTGTTCAAGAACCTTAATCATAATGATTTGAATTCCTATGCAGGTCCTCTGAGAAGGTGTATATAAGGTTTATTTTTATTAATTTTTTACCAAAAATTTCTCTTCACCCCTTTCCCATAGTCATGTAGCTAGGTAGCTGTTGATTTTGCTTTTGGTTCATTTACATATGCAAATATGCAGTCAATCAGTTGTGGACTCGTGGTATATGAGCATATGACTTCATGTTTTGTATAGATCTGTGTCCATGTAGAATTTATTATCAAAGCAAATGTAGTGCCGTTTGCAGCCTTGCAAGACTTGGTTTGTGATATTTCATTGTCATCGTGGAATTAATCTTCCATTTCAAGTTTCAATTAATAAAAGTTCTAGGTCGGATGCAACGATTAGTGAAGTTATGCGATTTGCGGGTCAGATGGGTTTGCAATGCAATTTTGTGCGCACTCCTTGCTTTCATCTCATATGACAACTCTAACACTTACACTTATTGGTCAAACATGATTTTGTAAAATTGTTATGACATATGTTATTCTTAATTCTAAGTGACAGTGTTCTTATCCAACCTTTTTTTACCTTTTTTTCTCATTTTTTATTCAGGTTTCATCCTGCTTGTATAGAAATGACGGCAGAAGAAGCTAAAAGACTTGACCACTTCTTCTGCCAAAATTGTTCTTCTGACGATCCAAAGAAGTTGCAGAACTCACATGCTGCATCTAGACTTTCTGATACAAAGGTATATGGCTTGTTTGTGTCTTGGAACTTTTTGATTCTTTCTAGGTTTACTCAATGAGGTTTATTTAAGGATGGAAACTTCTGCTTTTGTTTGTAGAGTACTATATCTGTTAAGAATATTAGCCTTAAAGGATAAGTCTTGCTGAACTACAGCTTGAATCTGTTATTACAAAGAGGGAAGTAGATGCTGTAGTACTGTACAAAGCTGAGGCGTTTTGGTTTCTACGTGTGACCATGTCTATCCATCTAGAACTCAAATTGCTAATCTGGTTTGTAGATATGAGTACAGCCATTGGGATTTTAGCATCCTCCTTTAAATTAGAAAGTAATCATTCTGATATTGGAATAGTTGATGTAAGATGTAATGTTCAGCCATTAATATTTTAGCATCAAGTGTGCATTTGTGTGCTTTAGTGATAGTTTTGATCTTGAGCAATGAATAGCTTAAGTGATGGTTGTTGTCTCTGCCTCTTTGTCAGTCCTCTTTTTGCATGAAATGTTAGATTAAATGAAATTATTTTGACATAGAGGCAACAAAAATTAAATAAGGTTATGTTGCTAAAGGAATGTATGCTCTATGGGAAAAAAATTCAAGTATGAAAATTTGAATGGTCAAGCATATTTCCTCGAAGAGGCATAGCAACTAAACGCTCTTAGTTAAAAGCCAAAAAGTTGCACAAGGTCTTGCTCCCTAACTTCTTTCTCCTGGTTTGAAAGGACATAACATTGACAGTTGCATACACTTTTTTTTTTCCGACTTTGATGGAAATTTTAGACTCTGCATTTAATGGGTGAACCTTTGCTGAGAGACTAAGAATCTCTAATTCCTGGAATCTTGGTTCGCAGTCCCTGGTGCATTTTTGTGGCTCAATGCTGTGTGATGGTCACTCTTGAGGCTAAATCTATTAACTTTTCAATGCTTTTGTTCCATTGAAAATTAAATTTAGTCCTAAATTGCATTAAATTTTCGGGATTTTGCAATATGCAAGCATGCATTATCTTGTATTGTAAAGTTGATTTGCATAGTAGATGTCATAATTGGTTTATAGCTATGAATGTTGGTAATTACTGAATTTGAATGTAAAATTTTGATGAAAATTGATGTTCGATCATGCCCATGGTAAAGCTAGGTCTCCACAAATTATTATTATTATTATTATTTTTATTACTTCATAAATTTTCTCTCACCTAATACATTCCCTCAGTGGTAAGGGATGTTAATGAAAAACACGAAGTCAATACAAGATTTCAGATGAACTAGCACCACCAGATACTATACTTTTTTATTCATATTATGACCTTTTGTTACCAACTACCAAACAATTATAATAGTAGTTTAGCCATGATGTGTAAACTTGTGTTCCAGATTTCCAGAAACTATTCATGGGCATGTTTGTCCTTAATTTTCCTCCCTTCCTTTGTAGGAAAATTTGAAAAAATCTCGAACAAAACCTGTTCATTTTGCATCTTGTCCTGGGTCTAGTATTTGTGCATGTGAAAAATGAAAACATAGAATGTAAATGCACCTTATGGGTTGGATGGAAAATTTTACAATAGTATTGGACACATGGTTGGTTGGGCGTAAGATGAGGATCATTAGCATTTAGAGGTGTAATTATGAGTTTTACATGCATTAATCAAGTATTTTTTTACTTTGTTTAGACTGGTTTTTCTGGCTGTATTCTTCAGCTTCTGCACCCTTATTTTGTCTCAAAAACTTGAACTATCCAATCATTTGATTCTTTTGAGAGATTTTTTGGATGCTGAAAGCCCAAAACCATCGCTTTGGCAATATCTTATTCAGCCATCAAAACTTGATATGTAATTTGCTGCTTGCTTGGCGCCTGCTTAGTTTTTGTTGATAGAATTCAAACGATAGCCTGACTTCATCTACCATCCTTGACTGTCTTTTGGGTACATTTGCAAGCTAGTGGGACTGTGGGAGTCTAATATCATACTTTTTGTAAACTATCTAGAAAAGCAATTTAACTGAACTAGTGTTTGATGTGCAGTGAACTAGAATTAATGTGCTACATGATTAGCTTGATAATTTGTTTTTGGTATCAGGGTCTGTGACAAGTTAATGCTCGTTTTACTATTTAGTTATTGAAGTGTTGAAGTTTGATATGTCCTGCACCCGTCTGTTTTCAAAGTGACTTTTCTATGTGTATGGGCGGTGGGGGTTGGACTGATATTGCTGAAATATGCTGCAACCAATTAACCATATTATTGTAAATGAACTTGTTAAGAGTTCAGGAAATAGTGATAAAATTTGCAGGGTATAATGTTCTAATCTTACACAGGTAAAAACCAGATAACTTAATGGCTATCGCTTCTGTTCTTGAACGGAGTCATTGAGATGTACACACATGATACCATATATAGATCAGAAACTTAGGTTAAATGAGTGCGCCCCATTTAGGGTTGATGAATTGCTCTTTAAGAAACAAATCTATTATTTAATTACTTCTGGTGCGATATAATTGAAGATTATTCATTTACATGATTTCAAGAGTGAAGTATTGTTGTCTAGTGCTCTGACTAATGGATGATGTTGCCATTTTGCAAATACTTAATCTTGCATAATATCATAACAGTAGATTATGGATGTTTTGCCTTTTATATTTGGGCTCATGTTTCAATCTATGTATTGTAGGTGGACACAAAGCGCCGTAGAAGGTGATGTATAGCTATGGGAGTAATATCATATACTAGGTGTATATTGAGACTGGCTATTTTCTTTCTAATGGAACTTCGGAAGAGCCTTCAAGCAAACAGAGGTTTTAGGTTGTGAATTCCTTGTCCAGGGGATTACAACTTAAAAGTGAAAACGATGCTATGTTGTTGCTTGTTTGATGGATAGTTTCCCTTGTTTTCTTGAAGGCCGGATGTCATTTGTGTAAAGAGTTGTTATTGTTTATTAGCCTTGCTTAATTGCTTTAGGTTGTTCTATGTGATATATGATGAGGAATGTGTAGGAAGGGAATTTGTAGTGTGTAGAGTTGATAAGATGCACATATATGTATGTTGGTTATTAAGCATTGCTGCTATCATCTTAGCCTCGACGCAGCTAGGTAAATCTCTGTCTACATAACAGATCTTACCTTCAGGCAATGATAGATGCTTTATCGATTTGAACATGGGGAGTGAAACTGATTTGAGGTGTTGCATCATATTATTTCCATGGAGGGATGATAGTATAAACAAACGACGATCTACATCTATATATACACACAAGAATATTTAGTTGTGGTCCCTTTTTGCTATTTATTTGAAGGGAAAACCGGAAACATATTATCATTTTAAGAGTAGTCCATTTCCGCCAAGCTACTGATACTTTGCGGGCAGGAACTTTCTGATCAACTTTATGATCTTTTTGTTATTGCCCTAAAAGATGCTGAAATTGTATAATACTTTTACATTTTTAGAGGATGTAACAATTTTTCTGTACGCATTTTAAGAAGGCATTTTGAAAGATTAAATGAGCAAAATTATAAAAATAATTCACACCCATATGTTCTACTTTGTTTCTTACTTATGTTTAAATTATGTTGTCTAAAATAGTTGTTTAAACTATCAAATTGCTTCCTTAAAAATCATTTAAAAAATTTTGTTGTAACTAAAAAACAGGGGGAGTAATTTGCTTGCGCAGTTGTGCTAAACATCACCTTGCACCAAGAAAGAGTTTTTTTTTTTCAGAAAAAAGAAAGAGTTGAACAATGCTATTAACATACTTCTATTTCAATTTCGACGTAGCAACTAAGTGGTTCAAATTTAATGGAATAAATGTTTTTGTACCTTTTTTTAGCAGGTATACAACTCTCTTTTGATTTTTTTTCTTTTCCATTTACTCTTTAAAACAAGTATTGTCCTAAAAAAGTCCATACAATTTATTTGTTGCAACAAAATTAAAACGGAGAAGGTTAAACATTCCAAAAGTAATTTGAGATATAATATGTAACATGGAAACAAAATGTTTCGGAAACAAAGAAGTTTGGATTCTTGAAAATAAGGAAATGCACAATAAATAATTTCAAAAGTAATTAAAACAAACTTACACATAAACATATATTTTTTTAAAACATTAGCTATGCTTCAATTGAGGTCTCCAGAGGGGCCACCCGGGGCCTAGTTTAATTTTCGCCCTGTTTTTTGACCACGTGCTATGGACACCGCAAGACTCCCAACGTTTGGTTTCAGATCCTAGAAACTTGTTAATAGCCTACTTATGCCCTTTTCCAGAGAAGGTAAAAACAACTCTTTCTATAAATCGTCTAAAAACTTGTTATCATTACAGTTGTGGCCTCTTCAACCCAAATCGCTTGGTTTAGGTTTATATCTTGACCACACAAGCGCCTTGATAAATTTTTGGCAATTTTTTTCGGGGACCTCGGAACCACAAATAACGTGAATAATACTTTGATTGAAATCTCCGGAGGGGCTGCCAAGTTGTCGTCTTATTTTCGCTCTATTTTTGTACCACATGTTATCGACCACCACAAAACTTTCCACGATCGGTTTCAGCCCCTAGAAATCTGTTATCATCCTACTTATGCCTATTCCGGAGAAATGAAAAAACAACTATTTTCAAAAAAGATCTAAAAAGTTACTATCATCCCTCGTGTGGTCTTTTCACCTTAAATCATGTGGCCTGGATTTAATTTTGACCTAACAGGCATCGTAGGAAAATTTAACCAATTTTTTTCCGCGACCAAAAACTTAAAAAAAAAACTAGATAATAGCCTTCGATTGACGCTTTCGGAGCGGCCGCCCCTGGCCCAGTCTTATTTTTACCCTTTTTTTTTACCACGTGCTGTAGACCACCACAAAACTTCCCGCGTTCGATTTCGGATCCTAGAAACTTGTAATCATCCGACTTATGCCCTTTTCCAGAGAAGGTAAAAACAGTTCTTTCTGAGAACCCTCTAAAAAATTGTTATCATTTCTCTTGTGGCCTTTTCCCCGAATTGCCTAGTCTGGGATAATTTTTCATTGCACGGTAGCCTGAACAAATTTTGACACTTTTTTTTTTTTTCAGGGACCTTTGGTTGAGGCCTCCGAAGGAAACGCTCCAAGCTTCTCATTTTCGCTCTGTTTTTTATCACATGCTGTAGACCACGACAGGGAACCCCACGATTGGTTGCGGCCCCTCAAAAACTATTATCATGCTGCTAATTTTTACTGTTTATTATTTTTTTTTAAGAAAGAAAACATCTAGTTTTTTGAGGTTAAGAACAATCGTAGATCATCCCAAGATAATCAAATGAGCGAAATTTGCAAAGAAAATGAAGTGGAGCCTCAAAAGGCTAAAGGTATAAGTCATGTTTTTTAAGGATTTCATGGACTAAAAAAAAATTGCACTAAAATTTACATGTTGATCCGCAAACCACAAGAGGAACCCTAGGCCATTGATATCGGCTAGAAAACTAATCACATTGAAAAAATCCAGAAAAAATAAAGCTTGGGCACTTGAGGACATTACAAAACACACTTATGTAGTCAAGAAGTTTTTCAAAACACTTCATCCAACGTCGCACAAACTCTCATCTTATGAATATTGTTACTGATTTTTAAATTAAACTTTAGAAGTGTTTTCAATGAGTTTCCTAAATGTTTGGATAGCACTAGCGGCGACAATTTAGCGTTCATAGAATAATTGCTAAACTTTTAGGTGGGATGACCAGGGTGGGCTGGTTCACAAATTGGGTTGTGACATTATTTTCCGGGCAACAAAATGATACATCTTGATAAATAACCACCTAGATAAAAAGACGACTATGAATCAGTTTTTATCCAGAACATGGATCCAACATCTAAAATACCATAACTACAAATACTTTTAAAATAAAATTACAATAAAAAAACATCAGGACTCAAATAGACGAGAAAAGATTACCAAATTGCCATGCTTCAGAAAATTGAATTCCACAGAAATGCAGACATACAAACAACACTTGGCCATTTGAATAAATAACAAAATTCGAAAACTAGAAGTGCACCTCAGATGGCTATCGAAAACATTCAATCCATAAAAAACGATAAAAACACAGCATAATTTCATTCTTAGCAACTATTCAAAACTCTCAAGGTACCTAAACAGATTATCAAAAATAAGAATGAGATACTATGCTCTAGTTCATTCTCCTGATGAGCTCATTAATGAAATTTTCGCGGTTTCCAGCATCACCACCTTCAACAAAGTGGTTCCTCTTCTTCTTAAGGCCACCCAAAGGAGCCGAAAGCTGGAATGGCCATAGGAAGTTGTTTGCCTCTTTGAAATGAGGTCCAACTGTAATGATCTCATGGATAAGATCCTCCATACAGATGATGCCATGCTTACCAAGAGTCTGTTAGACAAAACAAGGCCGCAGGTTATTAAACTCTAAGCATCTGAAGAAATAAAGCAAATACCAACATAAAAAGATCAAGACTTGTCAGTAGGTAATGTAGCATATAACTGCACCAACATAATAGCCTTTGCTAAGCAATAAACTTGCACAATTGTACTCAAAGACGTATGCAATTTTGCTTGAACACATGATAAAAAATCAGCATGCCATTAAAATCCATATTACCCCATACACATTTAGATAAATATTTAAACCAGCATCATTAAGAGCAGTCAATAGGAGCGTTCATTAAAGGTGACAGGAGACAAGTTACACTTTACATGTGCAAAAATAAAGAGCAATGAGCAAAACCAATTACCTTCTCAATGATGGAGTTGTCAGTCAAAGCAATTCTCTTCTTGTCAACCTTCCCATACCCCCTCTTGTAGATTAGTTCCCTCACACTCTTCAAATTAGGGTACCTACAAACAAAAAACAAGGTCAAAATAAGAATCACTGACTACGTTGTTGTAGGGTAACAGATAAAATAAATAGATGTGGATTTATACCCAAAGGTAACAAAGGGTTCAACTCTGTGCAACATGTTCAAAGTCGCCTTGTTCACCTTCAAGAAAACTCCGTTGAAGATCTGTTTTCGCAAAGAACATCATTTCATTAGGCCACAATGAAAAACAAATATAACAATGACATCCCAAATCAGACAAAAACCAACAATTTTACAGTCAACTGATTGTTTCCAAAAAATACATTACACAGCAGCTGAGCAACAATAACTGTTTACAAATACAAAGTTTAAAGATAACAAACGAGAATATCAATATGTTAAGCAGAGTACAGAAAGGAAGCAGTCCATAGACAACATGATCAAATAAGTACTAGGTTCAAATTTCAACATGTAACAAACCTGTCTCAATCGAAGAAGCTGAAGAATAGACCTTGTCTTAGGGTGCATAGCATTGATACTGAGAATAAAATAGAAAAACAGAAATCATACATACAATATCTACAAGAAAACAATCATCAAAAGCTCACAGAAAAGGGGAAAGGGAACACTCACCCTCTAATACGAATAATAAAGAGGAGCTTAGCCTCGGGCTCAACATAGAATCCACCCCTAAGCTTAGCCTCTCTCCTTAGATGAATGAACTCTTTCTCCTGAACACCAATTAACAAACACGATTAAAAACCAAACATCTCGGCAACCACAATTAAAGATACACCACAACGAATAAACAACAAATAAGGACCTGATCTTCATATTCCTTGGCGTATGTCTGAGCTTTCTTAAAGATCACCTTCCTGTCTACAGCTCTCTTCTTCTTCTCAGCGTCGAGCTCCTGCTTCTTGGCCAAAGCCCATTCTTGCTCTCTTTTCTGCTTCTTCAAGACCGACTCCGGAACAATAGCTTTAGTTGCCTCCTCACCCATCTCTCTGCTCAATCACCCATCACAAAACAATATCATACAAATTAATTACATATCCAATGAAGCAACTGCAAACTAAAATTAATACATCATTACAATGTAATTTCTCCGTTTCACTTTATTGGTTATGCTTTAAGTAGCTTTCTATCACAAAAGGATTCCCATCGTAACCAACAAAGTTAAACGCGGAAGTAGTTCATAAGAGTGTACACGGCCAAATCAAAAGCACACAAAAAACACTTAATAAAATAAATCAAAATCATTTTCAACAACTATATAAATTGGACCGTTCACAAAAAGTATATAATTTTGATTTTCATTTCAAAAAAATGAAATCTGTTAACTAAACGTAGATTAAATCAACTTAATTACGAAATATCGCCTAAAGTATTCAAAAATTACCATTTACAAAGTAAAATCGAAACCTCCCAAAACCCTAGTTCAAACTCAAAATTACTTAGATTTTACGAAGTAATATAATATAATTTCAAATGGTTTCGATCATAAGACCAACTACATTGATTAAAATCGAAAACCCTAATTTACAATCCAAAACCCTAATTAACAATCCAGAACCCTAATTGAGAATCCAAATTACTAACAAAACTCTATCAATAACAAAGAGAACAACAAAAAAATCTAATTTATCATTAAACTGACAAATTAAACTGACAAATGAAGAAATAGCATATTATAAAAATCATTGTTCATGTATATAAGTAAAACATAATATTAAGGATGAAATACGAGAAATGAAAATACCTGTGATAAAATTGCAAGTAGAATGCTCAAAATTTGCCGACTTTTAGAGATCTCGAGCAGGAAGAGAGAGGTTTGATACTTAAAGGAGAGTTTACGGCTTCACTCTTGTTTTAGGGTTTTTGTAGCATTTTTTTTGGGTTTTGGGCTTTTTTATTATTTCATTTTACAACCCTAATTCATTGACATTTTATTTTGGGCTTTTGTTTTATTCAGCCCATCAATCAACTACTAGATGACCCTTTTCTTTTCTATTTAAAAATCTATCTTGCCTATGAGCCTTTTACTTACTCCGTATTTTCTCTATTGGTAAATTACAAGTATGTATGAATTTTAGTTCCCTCCATTCCTAATTGTTTCGTACATTTTAACTTACACATATGTCAATTTACTTATTTGACTTTAAATATATTGTTGTGTATATGTAAAAATAATAGTAATTGAATATTAATAATGTAACAAATCAAACAAAACCCATATGACTATATCATGTTTTATACGTAGTATATTGAAAGTAATTTAAAAGATTCTCTCATCTTATGAATAATATAAGATTCCAAACGTATCAAATATTTAGGAACTAAGCGAGTAAAAAGTAAATAAGTACTCCGTTTCACATTTTGACATCAAGATCTTAGAAGCAAATAATACATTCCCTTTATTTTTTTTAAAAGAGGTTCCACGAATTAACTGGGCCATTTTTTTTTAATAAATTTCGATTTCCTTTTTAAGTAACATTTTGCTTCAAAATTACTACCATACCAAAATGTAGGTGTTGTGATCAATAACTTTTCCTTTTTACCTCCTTTTAAACTATGTACAAAAAGTGAATGAAACATTTAAACTACGAAAGAATTAGCCGTCATAAGCGATACCTAATATTGTTTTATCACCTCTTGCTCAAACAAATCCAAATAGATTCATCATAGGTTTAAGCAATACGTGAATATTGACAAAGTAACGATCATGAAACAATTCCAAAATCTTTTGTTTATAGAATAATAGACAATAAATTATGGACTCTTAGCGCGCTCTAGGAACGAAGCATCACACCTAAATTTTTTAACTTAAATTACACCCCAAAAAAAATGTACAATGTAGATATATAATTTTTCCCCAAAATTAAACCAACAATTGTTAACAATTTCGTAGCTATTTAACCCCAAAAATAACCACACAAATTTAATTTGACAACCAAGTACACTAACCTTCAAGTCCTTACTCGAAGTAATGATTTATGTGAAAAGTTAAAGTTATCACAAACTAGAAACGTAGTATTCCAAAGAAAGGAGTTGAACACAAGAAATCCCTTCAAGCAGTCGTAGCATCTTTGCTATAGTAAGCTAACGAACCATTGCCATGATTGACAAATGATCATTAGGTAGTAGTACATCCAAAGACTACCCCGATCATGAATTCCAGAATTTGACTTAGACCTCAACATCAGCATCATTATCATTTCATATCCATATACTCACTGGTTGGAGAATTAAGCACACCATCTTTGAAGCCCTCACTTCAAGCGATAATAGCATTACAAAAGAAGTATATATCACAGGTGATTGACCACGTTAACCTCTTCAACAAGTCGTGTCCACAATATCAATTCTCATAAACTAGCTGGAGTGGTAACAAAGTCAAAAAAAGTCATATTACTCCGTATTTGACAGTGTTCCAGCATAGGGGCATCGATCACAATTCTGTGGCCACGAGTGAAAATATCTCCGAAAACATATAGACACAAGTACTTCAAACTGGAGGATAAAATCTCACTAAAACGATCACTTTTCTCAATAATCATAATCAAATGCAAGCCTTGTAACAAAGAGCAAGACTTGATTAAAACGGTATCCATCAAATTTGGTTGAGAATTACAGAGATGCAAGCTAAGTTTCTTCACTTTCTGAAGATAAATATTATCAAATAATATGTTACGAGTATTAAGCTTGAACATTTGACCCAATTCAAATACTACAAGCGAGCCAGCTTGAAGTATGCAAGCAAGCAGGTAATAAAATATGAGGTTATTATCGGGATAAATAGACCAAGAACATACATCAACGATGTCAGGGTTATGAAGGCATATATTTTCAAGCAAAGGAACCAAAAAAGAGGACTCCACTTGTGTTGGGTAGAAAGGAATATGAAGACGGAAAGTATGTGACGGACAATAGTAGTATACATGTGTGCATTTACGGAGTAAGGATTTAGCCGTTGACCCAGGTTATGTGGTAGTGGTGGGAGGGAGATATGGGTAATGTACTGGTGTGGGTCCAAAGATAGCACCAACGATGAGATATATTCCATCTTCAATGTTGAAATTTTCACCATTGTCATCATCAACTTGTTTCTTTGACATTGCTGCGTTCTTTTGGGATTGTGCCATACAATTCAGCAAGAAAGCTTAGCAAAGGTCTATTCAAGAAAGGAGCTGAACATAAGAAAACACTTGAAACATCCCTAGCTTCTTGCTATGGTATTCAAATCATTGCCATCATTGACAGTCAATCTTTTAAGCAAATTTCCATTTTGTGTTAAACCAGTAGTCGTATTCTAGAATCTAGACAAGTCTTTCAGCACTAAAAAACCTTGTATAAATCACAATGTTCTAGCATGGCCGCACGGGGACATCAATTACATATTTATTCATATAAAGCAAGAAGTATAAACAAAACTGCAAATTAAAGGGTTATACGTCAAATCATCAACAAAGTGGTCTCAAATGTAGACAAAAACATAAACATTTCAAAATGGGCAAAGACATTCCCATGAAAGAACAATGCCGATTACAGAAATAACATTGTAAGATCCCTTTAAGATTCAAGCAATATATACAAAGGTTACCTCGAATATTTCCAGAAGGGAAATTGACTTAGTCTGTATCTGTATCAATGAATTTGACAAGTGAGTGCACCATATTTGAAGTCCTTACTTGAAGCACTGATAACCTCACCAAAGAAGTCAATATCACAGCTTGATGAACTTCTTGAGAACTTGAAAAGTTTCTTACAGAAATTGTATTCCTTCCGAAGTCTATCCTTAATGATATCATGGTCATAAGAACGAACAGAAACATGAAGGGACTCCAGAACAGGTGCATTACTCAGAATGTGTTGCAGCATTTCAAAGTCAACGTTGTTCCCCATTAGATTTTCTATCTCTAGGTGCTCAAGGTTGCATAACAAATAATAAGGTAAACATCTAAACTGATTCCATTCCCTCTGACAGTCCTCATTTCGAACAATTTTCAGATGGACGAAATTAGGGTACACGGGTAAGTCAACTTCATCAAGGAAACTCAATAAACTACCTTCCCAGTGAGTCAAGGTAAGAAATCCCTTGAAACAACCTCAATATCTTGGTAGCATAATCACCATCGCCCTCAAAGTCAATATCGAAACCTTCCAAGTACAATGTCGCTATTTGTAAACTAGTTGGAATCATAATGAAATCAAAAGAAAGCAAACCACTCACTGTATCACAGTGTTCTAGCATAGGGGCATCAATCACAACTCTGTGACTACGAAAATCTTCATCATCAATATGTAGATACAAGAGCTTCAAATTGGGGGTAGAGATGTTAACAAAATTAAGCGGCCCGGGCCGTCTGGAAAACCTCATCCAATTGAAGGGTTTTAAGTGAGCGAGTTTGAAGAACACAAGTAGGCAAGTGATACAGGTTGTCAGACACCAAGAATGATCTCCGGATTTCGAAGGCAGATATTTTCAAGTATAGGAACCAGAAAACAGGGACCCACTTCCTGTATTAGATAAAAGGGACACTCAAATTTAAAAGTGTGGAACTTAAGGGAGTTGAGCTGTGAGAGGATATGGCGGATAACGGTAACAAAAGTGTGTGCATTATTGGCGTATTTAGGTGGGTCCAGAGGTAGCGCCAACGCCGAGATAGAGCGGAAGTTAAGGCGGCGGATTTAATAGGGAGGAGAGAGATTATTGTGTGATAAGGAGGTTATCAGGGAGATTACTTATTCTATCTTCAACGCTGCAATTTCCACCATTGTCATCATGGTCTTGCTTCTGTCATTTTCTTGTTGTGACGTTGTACCATTACTTCCCGAAAACCAAAATGAAACAAAGTTCTACGCAATCTATGAGAATTCCAGAAGGAGGGTTTTAGATAATTACCTGATAGTGAGTGAATTCAACTGTGGAAATATTTGTCAGTTGGACCACCGCTTACAAAATGAAACTAGGGAAGCATGAGGTAGAACTGATTTTTGAACCACCACAGCACCGCTTTAGTTTTCTTTATAATTTAACGCAATGTTACGGAGTAAAAGTGAAACTGTGTGTTTAAAAAAAAAAAATAGTGCAAGTATTTGACTTTTTAATACTATGTCGATTACGGGAGATCCGAGAGTAATTCGCATCCCTATCCTTATAGCTCTCTAGCACAACAAAAAAATAAAAATAAAAAAAATCTCAATTGTACCCCTTAAGTGATATTTTTATTCAAATGGTAACCACTTTGTTTACAAGCTGTTAGCATTGTGGTTTATTCATCATTTTATTCTATGAGAAATCATTTGAGAAAAAAAAAATAATGGGAAAAACAATCAAATAGAGATTTCTCAAGCCAAAACTCTTAGGAGTACTTTTTATTATAGTGGGTAAATTTCCCTCCAACTTAAAGGAGTAAAATGATAATTTTAATAAAATGAAATACAATAAAGAGTTAACACAATAAGGACAAGTTATGACATTTGCAAGAACCTGGGGGAGGAGATAATAAAATGTAGCAACAAAAAAATATTGGAATAGATTTGGCCATGTTTACACCTACACAGTACAAGGATTCTGAATCAGGGTTCATGACAAAAAATAAAAAAAATAAAAAAAATTGGTACATTATGCATCAATGTTACACTTGTGGATGTTTTAAAAATTCATATGCATATGGTCTCAAACTCTCAATTAGGTGGGGGGAAATGGCTGTTGGTATGAAGCAATGGCTCTATTTTTACAATGGTGCAATTTTCTGCTCGATTCCCAGTCAGAGAAGGTAAAGACTCTGACCTATACAATGCAAATCAATCAATCCATGATTTGCCATCCTAGTATTGTCATATTGCCATGATTCACGATGAACATGTGAATGTGCAGATGGTGGAATGTTACAAAGCTTGAGTGGTAAGTTGCTAACTTATCTTTGCTCTCTTCCATACAATAACAGTTCCACCAGAATCAGATGAAGCTAACAAATTCTCTCCAGAGTTCCAGGTGATGCCTATGACAGATGAACTGTGACCCTGTATCGACAAATGGTTCCTTGAATTAGTTAATGAATAAAAGGATTAATGGACCTTTGACATAAAACATAAATGCAGAACAAAAGTAGTTTACCTGCAGCTTATTTACGCAAGTATGCCTTGGCCGAGTTAAGTCATAGAAATAAACATTTGAGTCCTCGCTCCCAGCAACTTCAACCAAACAGTGTAACATTAAGCAGGTGATCAAAACAAAGCACCATCAAAACTGCTATAGGCCTATAGCAATGCAAGTATGCAATACAGAACTCCAGGTAATCATAGAGGAAAAATAGCTTTCCATCATAAATTGCATATTTACATAAAGGAATTGACTGGGGTGATTAATGCTTTCACAAACTCCAAGTCTCGAGCCAACTTTTAGGCTCAAATTTTCAAGTAAAACCAATTTTTTCATCATAAATTTAATGACCAACTCATATTTGAGGTAATTTCTGTTTTCTTCAAATAACACGAACCACCAGGCTAAGAGGCAAACTGGCAAATTGGTAATACTACATTTCAAATGATGAACAACAACACATGTGAAACTAGCAGGCTTTAACTCAAGTTCCGAAGACTAGAAGATACCTATGTACTCTCCTTTCTCAAGAGATAATAAAGGACAGAAAGTAGCTCGGATTCTATGCACTCTTGGAGTCAATTTGAGAGCGCAACGAAGTGTCAGATAGCCTTTTACCTCCAAGGCAACACTGCAAAAATACCATCATCATTTGTACAGGCTCATTTAAAACAACTTAAATGATCAATTATGAATAAAAGTTGTGAATCAAACCTGAAGAATGCCAGACTTCCATCTTGAGTGCACGTAAGCAAAACTGGTCCACGTGCCAGCAAAGAAAAGGTTCGATACTGCACCACTGTAACTGGGGATTTACGTTTGCTTCCATTCCGGTTTCGATGAATACGAGATAAAGCTCCAGTACGAGAGTTCATACCTACAGTATATATACATCCCTGCAAACATCATCCAGCTGAACTATATTCACTTAAAAGAGAAAGATCACTCCTAAAGACTACAAGAGTAACATCTGTGCAATTGAGACTACCTGAGCATCACCACAAAAAAGTAGTTGGCCAGTATGATCATGGTCCATTGCAGTTACCTCATCATCAAGAACTTGCTTATGAATTAAACGACCAGTACTGAAATTGTAGACCTGCAATTGCATTCCCGGATGATAAAAGACAAAGGATGAAAGTCCAAGCATACATTAAAAGAATATCTTGGAGAGAGCCAACTTTATATAATCAATTGCAAAAAGTGATAGAAGAAAAAATTGATTACTACGTATAAAAATAGAACCCTAATTCAGGTGCAATGATAAAATATAATAAACTCACATTAATTTCCTTGTTTGCATTTCCCACCGAAAGGAAGTTATTATTCACCTGAATTTGAAGTAACATGATGTCACAATGCAAACCATGAAAGATGGCCTGAGCTACAGTATCATTTGAGTGACCATGGATGCAAAGAATGGAACATTGCTGCTTGTATTAAGAAGACTTACGGGATGAAATCTTATACACCATTGCAATGTGACTCCATAAATCACCCGAATGCAGACACCTTTAGATATGTCCCATACCCTCACTGTCTTATCAAGTGATGCTGAAGCAATGTACTGGTTGTTGGCTGTGAAGTCAAAATCTGGGGGAATAAAACTATAAATGATTTAGTGGGTAAATTATAAAACTAACACACATAGACTGATAGACTGATAGACTGACAGACTGACTACATGGTTTTCTTAGATCAGGACAAAATTTCCTATTTAAACACAAATTGCACCAATTGTCTTTCGTGCAGTGAACTCAGCATCAAACTCTGGAAGAAATCTGATTATGTAGTAGTTAACTTTTAACAGTACCCACAATGATCTCTCTACGTCCTTTACATACATTGGTTGGATATACCCTAACAAACAATTAAGTTTCCAGCCAACTATGTTGAATTGAAGGATTGAGGTCAGAGAAAAAAGAAGTACAAGACTGGAGAGCCAGTACCAATTCACTTAACCTGTGACTTCTTTAGAATGCCCTAGCAGTTGCTTCGTGACTGTAGGAGGGTCTGAGACAGTGCATACTGTAAGAGAACCATCAGCTGCTCCATATGCGAGCAAATCAGAACTCATATGCCCGAATTTCAATACAGTTACTGCAAGTAAAGTCAGGGACCAGTAAGTAAGAATCAAATACTTCCACTACTATAAAAACTAAAATTATTAATTACCTGCAACATTGCACTGATCAAAGATACAATGCATTCCAACAAAAGAATAAGCAGGTTCAGCTATCCTCCGTGATCTGTCAGGGCGATGATCATAGTCACTTGTACTTGAGCTAAAGCTATTTCTTGCTTGGCTGCTACCTCGTAAGTCCTGAAATTACAAATAAGAAGCAACTTTTACATAAATATAAACCGCTTAAACAAAACCACAGTTTCCACATTCTAACAAAATAAAATTGCGTCCGAAATGACAGATCAACTTATATCTGTATAGTCTACAGCTGGACATATTACTCTTTGACTTGGAATATACTGAACTACGGAGTAGATAAAATCTGATTAAAGGGCATCTTCTAATCTTGTGGAGTACCAAATACGGAAAGTTGTTTTGCATCAATTTAGAACTGGAATCAATCTATTTATCTACTCTATACACATGCCCATTACCCTGTACAGCAAGGAAGATTATAAGAAGTATTGGGATAATGTTATAGTTGATGTTAGAAAGGATTTGATGAGTACCAAATACAACTTCTAGAAGAAAAACATTGGGTGAAGTATATATTGGATAGCTATCCATAATAAACAACTCCATGGCCCAACATACAGAGATGTCTAAAAAACTATGGAGTATATTACTTGAGTGTCCATTTTACCTCAAGCAGTAGTGTCAAAACATGACACTCCAACCAACACATTGAAACAACCATATACGTGGTAAGTTTTACATAATACGACATTGCATAGCACTTGCATGTATACTTTAATCGAATAAAAACGAGATCCCAAAGAAAGAAATTTAGGTCTCATGATGTTTCAGCAAGCCATTCTTCAATAAGAGTAATATGCAGCTGAAGTAAGAGAGGAGAAAACATTCACGTACCCTGCTGGAGTTCAAGCTTTCCACCTCGTACAGAAGCGATAGTGGACTTGGAGATGCAATCCATCGTCCACTGATGCATCAACCAGTAAATGAACCTGATGTCAGAATTGTGTGGAAACATGAATTCAAAGTTGACACTAGTAAATCAAGCATGGCATGCTATAGTTGAAACAAAGGCAGCAAGGGGGTAATTTCATTTTGGTAAGATGGGATTTGAGAAGACGAAAAGTTATTTTCTTTTCAATAACTAGCCAAGTTGAAGCCTCTTGATAATGCAACGAGATGCGATTTTAATAAGAACATTCTCACTTGAAAATGAAAAGAATTAGTACAATGCTAAACATTTTACAACCTTTGAGTAGGAGTGCTTGATTGACTTTGGAGTTGATTCTCCCAATTCCTCGGTCTATTGATAAAATTACGATACGCCACATAACCTCTACCATTGAATCTCCAATCCTACACCAAAAACACAATCGAAAACTAAAGATCATACAATTTATCCCAAAGTCGGGTGAATGAACAAAACATGTTAATTACACATGCATACACCAATAACCACAACAAAGTCCAATACTTAAGCATACACATCAATTAAACTAAATTAGCTTCATCTAATATAACAGTTCAGCTACATTTTTTTATTTTTCACGTCAAAGGAAACAAAAGAAAGTTAATTGGAAATCAAATGTTGTAATCAAATGCATAATTAACTTAAATTGCGATTAAGCTAACAACTATTTTACATTTACACAAATCAGCAAAATTGATACTCCAAATCAAACCTTTCATCAACTGCCAAATCATTTAGATCAAAAATTCAACATTACAGAACAAAAATCTAGCAACAATGAAAAATTCAATCATTCAAAATCTGGAAAAATTAAATTAAAAATAAAAACGAATTACAGCAAATTGAGCTCAAATCAATTCAATTAATAGGAGAGATTCATACAATTCTTCGGCGATCGCCAGAAAGCGCTTTACGACGAAGAAGAAATCGGCGAATTCCAACGTAATCAAGATCAGAATCAGCTGAAATCGGTTGAAGCAAACAGCTGAACAACTCTGGATCTAACACTTCATTCTCTTTCCTCTCTTTTAGTTCTTCTTCTAGAATGTTTTTCGATTTGTTTTCAATTTTCTGATTGTTTTCAAGTTGTTGAAGTTTCTCTTCTTTGGAAGCCATTGTTAAGGGTTTAGTGCACAGATTTTCTTCATGGAATGAAGATGAAGACGAAGACGAATTAGCCTTGGACTTTGGAGGGATGTTGTTTTTGTTTCCGGGTAGCAATTTCATTTAGTTATGGAAAAAACTAGTGGGTATATTTGTCATTTAGCAATCAAATATGAGGGATGGCAGGTAAATAATATTAGAAGTTAAAGGGGTAAAGTCGTCTTTTTATATGTATTTTAAGGGATAATGGGGGTAATAAAAGTATTATTTCCTATTTATACATATCACATTGATTTACTAGATATTATCCATCAAATACTACTAATACGAGTTTTTACTCTGTAGTAAGAAAACCAACTAGTGCCGAAAGGAGAGCCAGGTAAAAGAATCTTTTCGGATTATGTAAGAAAGTGAGTAATCAAAGGAACTGAGGACGATTACTGCTTGTAACTTTTAACTTAAAAGTTAGTTTTTCGGCTGTAAAAAGTCTAAAACCAAATAAGTATTTTGATTGTTTGACAAGCCAAAAACTATCTGAAAAGCTGATAACCAAACACAATCTAAATAATCTCCCGCTTGGTTTGCTCCTTGAGAACAATGATTTTTTTAATGGCATTGTAATCATCCAATAATGACTTATTTTCTATGTTTGATTTGATGTCAAAAGAACAAGGTAAAGTATGCTGAATATTTTCATATTAATGTCTAATTCCTCCAAAACTAATGAGCTTCTAAGAGAATATTTAACAATTTCGAGTTCCCAATCTGTCGAAAGGCAGTCCTTTATTGTGATTCTTTTGAGATGTCTCGCCAAGCAAGATGGCATTGTCTAAACTATGATGCAAATCAACTAACCCGTGATTCGCTGTTCTACTACTGCTTACTGGCAGTGATTCACTATGATCATGTCATTGCACTTCTGAATGTTTGAAGGATTGAAGAGTCCCTGCACTCTGCCATAACATAACAGTTTCACCAGACTGAATCAGATGATATTGTGATGTCACTGATGTGATATTGAGATTTTGTTATACCAATCAGAAGACAGTCTCCACAGTTGCATGCATTGCGATTCCAATTACAGATGAACTATATATGGCCTTGTAAGCATAGTTCATGGCCTTGAGAAACATACTGTGATAACAATTACAGTTGAACTATGGCCTTGTAAGCATTAGAAGAAGTATAGATTATGAACAACGATGGACTGCAACCACCACGATAAGGAGGTCAAAATTTGGAAATCTTTTCTGCAAATTCATATGATTTCCTTTTGTGTACTTATACATATATTTCTCAAGAGAATAGCTTGAAAAACCAACAAATTTTCAACTATAATCCAAGTAGGTTTTCCATAATCTAATCCTCCATTGTTTCAAAGTCTTTCCGAGCTGTTATCTTCTGAACATATCCTGCAGCCAAGAAATAAGACATGCAATTATGAGAATTCCAAGACAAATGGAGTATATTGATCTTTCACAAAAGCACTTAACACTCAAATTACAACAATTATTCAGAAAACACATTCAACAATTGGAGAAAAAGGTCAGCCTTGCATTTTCCCAACATCAAGTTTAGAATGTCTATGACTTAGAAGTACACAATGCTACAACATCACCAGCAAGAGGTTATATGCCGAGGGATGACTGCGATGGTGAAGATGAAAAGTAGACAAAGATGATACTCAAAATGGCCATAAACACTAAGTTTTCAGGCCTACAATCAGAAATAGATCCTGTATCCAAATTTTTCAAAAGGATTATTTTTGAAGCCAAAAAGCTCTTCATCAAACACACACATGACTACATGAGTTGATAATTTGAAGAGGTTAGCCTTTTAAAAGTCCTTCAGTAGTTTAATAAGCTTTTTTAAGTTCCAACAAGCACAACCATTATACTTCCCGAGATGAAACAAACCCGACTTAGTACTACGTACATAGTTTCCACTTTCCAAGTCAGTTTCATATTATAAGAAATTTTACTCCGTAAAATGAAATACAGTAAAAGAATGTAGTTGAATTCATAGGTATGTTTGCATGGATGACGAACTGCAATAGTACATCTTGAACTGAACGGTACATGGACATACAATTTTCAAGAAATAATTTCTATGTCAAGACGCTCAAGACATGTATTTAGCCTTCATCAAATCGCACTTTCTCTCGCTGCAAAACTTAGATCATAGAGACAAGGCTCGTCTTCACTTTATAGTCCTCAGCTTCCCTAGGAAGTTACATTCTAGGGACTATGGCTAAGAAAAACACTTGTTTAAACCAGTACTTGCCATCACACTCAACCTCTAAATAACCAAACCCTAAACATTATTTAAGTTGCTAAGACCATTTCATGTAATTATTTACGGCTATACTTCCTTCAGAAGATCTAATACTCTGATTTAAAATTACTTCAAAGTTTCAAATCTGTATATACATAACAGTTGCAGAAGCTTACCAATTCCAAGACATGGTATACATTTGCAAGTAGTCTCCTTCCCTCTTTTGTTGTAGTAGCTAACATAGCCTGCCCCTTGACAACTCCGACACTTCCCCGTCCACTCATAAACCACCACCTTGCAATCCTAAATTCACGAAACAAGACCAAAGAAGATAAGAGAAAACCATTATTTCTCGATCATAAAGCTTAAAACGCAATCTACTTCTGTAGTGAAAATCTCAAGTACAAAAAGTCCTATAAGTTTGGCAATATCACAAACTAGCTCCAATAGCCTACAATCAATTCGAATACAGTGTAACACCACATTACAATGCTTGTAAATATTTCCAAATGATGAACGAAGCGAATGAGTAAAATAGTTTTCGGATCACAGCAAAACATATTACTCAATAATCAGTTGCATTGGCTACATTCAAATAAGAAACAATCACAATTCAACATACTTAGTAAAAGTATAGTCCTGTAAAATATATTATATCATAAAAACCATTCATTTCTCCAAAAGTTTCTTTCTTTTTCATTGTTTAAGGTAAAAGTCATCAAATTTACAATTCTTTGAAACCAAATCATTGCAATTCATGAATAAAAAGGTCTATTTTAAATGATATTAAGTGTTTGCATTGTTAGATAAGGTTGTACATTTCATCATTATTTTTTTTTTTTTTTTTTTAATTTTTCATGTAACTAAATTAAATGAACAAATATCCAATACATTTGAAACACTACAAAACTAAAAAAACAAAATAAAAAAAGAAACAGCAAAAAAAATATCAACGTCATCCTCAAACTATCACAGCAACACAAAAAAAAACTCTGAAAAAATCAAATTAAATGTTAATTAAACAAAAAATGAGCTTAATTAAATTAGCGCGAGTTAATAATAATAATAATTAATGAACTAACCTCAAGTTGAGGATCACATTGAAGACGTCGTTCGATTTCCTCAGGATCAGGGGTAGTATTGGGATAAGTCATAGGAAGAGGAAGAGGATCAGAATCATCAATTAAATAACTTTCTCGATTTTTAGACCATTTTTTCTCAATTTTACCACTCAATGAATTGTTGCCGCCAAAAACGGCGTCGTTTTCTTTGGAATTACGAGAAGCGTCGGGAAATTGGAACCAACTAGGCGACGAAGAAGATGAAGCAGCGGAGAAATCGAGGGCACGGGATTGAATGGAGAGAGTAGAATTGCACGGGGGTGAAAGAAGGTAGGGTTTTATTGAAGGTGAAGGTGAAATGAAGGTGGTTGAAGATGTCCTTAGATTTGTTGATAACATTGTTTTTTTTTTTTTTTTTTTTGGGATTATTATATTGTGGTTTTTGTTGAAGAGAATTTTTAGTTGAGAAATTGATTGATTGAATTAGAGATGAAAGAAATGGAAAGTGAAGGTATTTAACGCCATTGATGATAATGGAAGCTTGAAGGCATTGTTTTGGGGGGAGTAGTGGTGAGGGTGAGGTGGAAGATGAGAGGTGAAAGGAGGAGCCAACGAGGTTGTCGTGGTTTTTCACTTTTTTGTACTGTCTAAAATGTTTAATGACAAAGTATGGACTTATGTTTCACTTCATTTGCAACACTTTAGCAAAATTTATACGAAGTATTTCATATGTATTCGTATTAAAATGTTTTTCGTATATCATATTATTTTTTTGGTTTTTGGTACTACGGAGTCATACAAAAGAAATGAAAATTAAACTATGTTTTTTGAAATTGAAAGTAAGGATTTAAACCCTCGATTATTTTCTAAGGTTTATAAAAAGTAAAGTTATATGTGATGGACTGATGGGAGAAAGATCAAGAAAAATTGGTAAAAGAAAATGATTTGTCAAATATAAAGTATAAATAATGAATATGGGTGACAAAAATGAGGTCAAATAATGAGCCAACGAGGAGGGAGAGGCGTGGTTGGAGGACAATAAAAAATTTGTATAATCAAGTCCAAAAATTTTAAGATTTTCATGCCAATTGTAATGACACTTTTTTGGAATAGAGTGATTTGTTTAATTGGTTGCACTTTTTTGGAATTTTAAAGTTTACGTGAGATGTTAAAATACATATAGAAATTCGTAACTTCTCTTAATATGACAAGAGTAATTGAACTCGGGTAGTCGGATTCATTATATTGTCAACAAGTTTTACCGCTAAGCTATCTATAAATTATTGAAATATGTGTGGTAACTGGTAATAAATATTCTTAAAGGTTAATATGCTACGTTTAGGCCTCATAACCAACATAATAAAGTTGTGTCAAATTCTTACTTCTCTTCACCAAAAATATATAAGAAAAGTTAGTAGCATGTTATTGTAGATACAATGTATACATATTCCATACCTAGGGCGACGCCCGGACAACAATCTAGTTATCTTTTAAAAATGGAGGAATTGGTCGTCTAAAACAAACCTTTTATCAATAAAATGTAACTACAAAATAAACACAGTAATAAATAAATAATATTTATTGAAAAACCGAACACTAATTGGGCTTTGTTTCTTGTTGGTTGTAGTCTTCTAAATACATAGAAAACTAATTGGGCTTTATTTATTGTAGAAACTTTGAAAATCCACACTTTTGGAGTGTTTTGGTCTTATATGGCTCGGAATCCTCGGATCAGATAATATGCTCTTACGAATATAATTGAATATGCACTAATAGAACTCCATTGAGAGTGGGAGATAACTCAATTGATTAGAGTTTTCACTTAATATACATTATGGGACTTAATTGACGTTATTGTTCCTATATGTAGAACTAACTCTTTACATTTTTAAGACATGAAGAGAACACATCTTAGTATTCCATATGGTGTAACTCAACAATTAAAATTACTTTTGTAGCAATCTAGCAAATTGACCAGTATCAACCTTTTTATGAAGGATGAGCAATCACAATTAGGGAACTCATTAGACAATGGACAACACATATTTTAAGATGACATAAGTGCATAACTTTTTATCAACACATAAAAGGAGATTATATATATATATATATATATATATA
>PYUH01000100.1:980439-1036673 GCA_016808085.1 Suaeda aralocaspica
TATATATATATATATATATATATATATATATATATATATATATAGTAGTAGCAGCAATCATTGCTTCCCAAAGGGAAATAATGTTGCTGATACACAAAAGTTTACAAGAACAAAGTTCAAGGTAGTCAAAGTCAACATAAGAGAGAGTATCATAATACATAACTAGAGCAGAAATTGTCATTAAAAAGAAGTTAACTAGTAGAAGGAATAGCTGGAGCAGCAGCTTGTCCAAGGTCTTTCCTAAATGCATGTTTGACCTTGTAGTTCTCCTCCATTCCATATGAAATATTAGCCAATGCATGTGCCACAGTATTGGCCTCCCTCCTTATGTGACCAATGGAAACTGCCCAGCTATGTCATTGATGAGAGCAATTGATTCATGATGTTGACAATCTGAATCTTCTTCAAGTAATTCCACAATGATCTTGGCATCAGTCTCAACCTGCAGCATTTTGATATTGTAGCTCTGAGCAATCTTAAGCCCAACAAGAAGGACCTTCAACTGATTACACCAACAAACCAACTTCCATCATCTTTCCTGATTACACAAGACCTTCCATATCTGAAAAATCAGATCGATTCTGCATAATTGCATAACACAAGACCTTTAATTTGTAAAAAAAAAACTCAAAACAACCATCAATTTTACAAATTTGGTACTTGACCCTTTTTGAAGGGTTTCTTTATTACTCTGCCAATATATACACCTGATCAATAAAACGACAAGTAGCAATACTCAACGAAGCACATATGAAGCTAAGTGAATTATAACGAAAAGAAACGTCTGTTAAAATGTTGGTATATGTTGAGGAACAATCAGTATCATATAACAGCACTAGTAGATTCAACAATAGGATGCCAGAATCTGTTGCAAAACCACATTGAGTCTGCTTTTATAGCATAACCATCTTGGTTACGATGCCAGCTATAGTAAGCATGAGTATGATTCTTGATATCCAGAAGGGCATGTCCGAAGCTGGCTTCTCGAAAGGCGGAGTATTCTGGTTGAGGTTCTGTCATACTGCACAATCACACATTCATAGTAAGGGCGAAAAATTCAGAAGAGGGTGTAAAAACAATGGTGTTTAATCACAGTAAAATACAAGTCGTTGCCTTACTTTGTTGCTAAACCTTCTAGATTTCCTCCATCGCCTATTGTAATGTAAACAGGAGCAGATTGGTCTTCAACTGGTTTGCATACTCCATTGACAATATTGTATGCAATGTTTGATATACGTTTCTGCAAGTCATTACACGATTCACAGTTGAGAAATTGATATTCTCCCTAGACTAAATTATATTTTCGTGAGTTGAACCCTTAAATGAAATAAGTTGAACTTACAGATCTTTCATAAGCATGAACATGACCAGCAAACACAAGATCAACTTTGTATTGGACAAACCATGCCTCATACATGACTCTCATAGACTCGCCTTCCATGTAATGGTAATTGTAGCTATTGTACCATGGGGAATGCACCATGACGATTAGCCAAGGAGTCTCACTCCTATCAACCTTTGGCAGCTCCTCCTCAAGCCATTTATACTGTGGTGTGTATTTCCCTGTGAATTAGCAATCAATGGTAAAACAGTTATAATAATCAAGTTGAAAGACAGCCTTGTGTTCACCAAACTCAAAAGCAGCACTGAAAATAGATCAATATGCTTTTTTTAGGCCTGTGACGAGGTAAGATGTATACACAGTGTTTTATTGATGCTTCTAAGTTCTAACTATGAAGAGATTATGACTTTACCGTAAGCAGAATATGACGACAGGACAATTATGTAAGCAGGGCCTCGCTTGATTGAGTACCAAAAAGGAGATGTACTGTTTGATGCTTTGTAAGGTGTCTGATACCGGGTGGTAAATGGCTTGAATGGTTCTGTTTCACCCTGTGAAAATATAGTTGATTATAAGAAAGTAAACTTACTCAACTTAACAGGGAAAACTGAACTACTGAAGGGAAGTTATGACATAGAAATTACAAATCAAAAGGAAAAGGGTTAAAAGAATATACTATTTCAGGGGCAAAATCAATCTCATGGTTTCCCACAGACCAAATCCAAGGTTGGTAAGCAACACTTCTCTCAACAAATCTGGCCCAAGAATCCCATCTCCTATTATCATGATTAGGATAGTTGTCGGCATATGAAAGATCCCCAAGAAACAACACAGTTTGCCCTTTGATCGGATTGTTTTCATAATGAGTAAGAGTCGCGTTTGAATCATAACTTTGTCCTAGATCCCCTGCAAAAGTGATTCGAACCAGATTGATAAGGGAACTACTACAATTCGAATAATATACCACACACACTGTAATACAAATCCACTGATATTAGTTAACCTCAAAGAAAATCACCTATGAGACCAAAAGTGTACCGAACGTTAGGACCAACTTTAGGAGGAGTCTTGAACCAAAAAGTTCTTGGGAATTGTCCAACACCTACTTCATAAAAATATTTAGTGTCATGCTGCAAAACACAACAAAGTGAACAAACTCTGATCATTGAAATGCACATAATTCAATCACTTGAAAATAAAGAACCATACATATAACAGGTTCGCATTGGACGTAACTTAATTGATAAATCATGCTATTTCTATCTAGCTCCAACCAGCGCCCTCTCACATTTTACATGTACACACTTTAGGTACACCTCTCAGCACCTAACTAATAGCTAGGAGCCCTCGCGAGTAAGATAGAGGTTTCGAGAAACCCCCTTCTCAACAACTTAAGGATGCATTCACAAACAGATAACAGACAGCAAAAAAATACACCAATTTCAAGTACACAAGTGAAAATCAGCAACAAGCTTAAGAGATTCAACATCTAACCTCCAAATTCTTGATAGTGCAATGATGTATATACCCAGAAGTATAATCATAAAACTTGTACTGTGACATTTTCCCCTTTGCTGAACTTCTATCCATGCTATTTTCTTCCCAGTACACCACCTCATTTGAACCTGGTTCTTCCACAGTCACCCATGATATTATCATTGCTTTTCCCTCATGATCACCTTGAGTAATATGCACCTTCAAACACCCAATAAAAAACCAAAAAAAAAAAAAATCACAGAAATCAACAAAAACCAAATAAAGAGGAAATCAAATTCTTTTCTTACATAAAAATAAAGCATACCCGAAAAAATAATGAACAAAAAGATCCAAACTTGCTAAACGGGTATAAAAAAAATCTCAATACAAAAAAAAAAAAAAAACAAATTTAAGCAATGATTAATGACGAAACTAACCTGTTGAGGGGCATTGTAACCTGGAGGTGGAGAGAATACATCACTATCAAGAGGCATATCAATGGTTTTCTCAACTTTTCTAACAAATTTACTTGTAGTTCCTCCATTACAATGACTTAAAATAAAACCCAGAAAAAGAAAAATACAGAAAATATAACCTGATTTTGTATAAGGTTGAATTACAGCCATTTTTAATGGCTTATGAAGTTTAAGAAAATGGTAAAAAAAATGTATCCTCCAAAATTAGCAGAGTTTTTCTTCAATTTATATAATTATGGAAAATTATGTTTGACATGTGATTAAGGGGAATATTCAAATTAGAAATTCGGATATTTGAGAACGTAATCAATTAAAAGATTTAAGAGGGGGAATTTTGATTGGCGTGCATCTGCTTGATTAAGAAAGCTAGAGGAAAAATCATAGTCTGATTGGTCTATATTAATTACAAAAAGATTATAAAAGTCAACTGTATTGACTATGAAGTCTGAAAAAAATGGGTTATTATGTGTAAAAATGATGATATTATATTGGGCAATTTGGCAGAATCAAATGATTCTTTTTCTGTTAGTTAAATCTAAAATGCAGAGTATAGCTTTTGCATTAGCTTTTAAGAAAAGGCTACCATTTGACCCATTGATGAAGACAGTAATCTTAAAAGGTTCTTTGTTTGGAAAGGGTTTTCATTATTTCCATTTTTGGATAAACTTGTAAAGAAGGAAACGAGGAAATGGGGGGAGAGAATAATATACAACCGTATGCCTTTTTTCATCGTCTTTGTCTATGTTTACGACTTTTCTACTAGATTAAAAAATTAGAAATGTATGACAAAATTATGCGTTGATTGTATAGTTTTTTTTTATTATGCTTAGCATTTTCAATTTTAGCTCCTTACAAGTATAGAATATAACTAGAGTTTATGACCCATGGAGTTAGTGAGCAGTCTTTGGCTTATTGGCTACACCTATAAATCAAGTTTAAGGGGGACTTTATACAATTTCTGGTTTTATAGATGATTATGCACAAAAAATATGTCACGCATTATTATACCTCTTCGAAAAATCAATTAAACTCATTGGATGTCCCAAAAGGGACGGCAGAATGCAAAACAAAAAGAGGGTGTTTTTAGGGGAATAACTAGTGAGGGATAGGGATAAGGAGTGTGCGATATAAAAATCTAATGTTTGTTTGAGGGGATGGAGATAGCAATAAAACACCTCCCTATCCCCCAAAATAATACTCCCTCTATTTTTTTTTGTTTCAACATTTCAAAAGCTGCATTATTCATCTTTTAAGCTTTGATTTAATTTTATGATCAATGTATAAAAAGAAATATAATCAATATGGATCTCGTTGATTCGTCTTGATGTGTACTTTATTAATATATATTTTTAATACTTTATACAAATATATAATTAGAGTTATAAATTGTTAAAATGTATCTCAAGTCTCAACAAGTGTGATAAGTAAGATGTTGCAACTAAAAAAGAACGAACAGAGTACATAAGGGAGGGTGGTAAGAGGGGAGGAATAAGAAATAAGTGGAAAAAATACTAAATTACCCTTAATGAAATTGAAATGGAAATAAATGAGGAAAGAGTTAGCAAGGACAATATGGTAACTTTATCACTTATCCCATCTTTATTCTTCATACATACCAAATAGGCAAACATGGGATGGAAGCATATAAATCCCTATCATATCCCTTAATTCTCTATCCTTATTCTACCAATTAATTCTCTATCCTTATTCCTCCTCTTTATCCCTATCCCTTTCACCAAACACCTCGAGAAGTCAAACAGTACCTAAATTGGCTAAAGGCAAAAATTACACTCGACCTAACTCAACTTTGCACTTCGTTGCTCAAACTTCCTGCCCAAAATTGGTGCAATATTCATCACACCAGCACAGATCTAATGCCACACCCCTAAACATAGTAACAGTACACTGTAATGGAAACAAAGTACTCCGTAGAAGTAATTCAATTTGCCAGGATGAAAATTTTATGGCTACCCTCTATGATTCATTTTCGCTGACCACCAATCCCCCGCTCTGAGAAAGCGTTAGCCAGCAGCACATCCAATGCAGTCAGTATTTGGTCACATCCTTGAGGTCAATACCATAAACTCCTACAGAGACAGATGTCAAACACTTGAACAATAAGAATTTTGATTTCAGCAGGTTAAAACATGAGTTTATCACATCTAGAACAGGACATTACGAATGTCTCAATTTAATTTCATGACCCTTGCAAAAAAGGGAAAACAACGTGCTCAAGTCTTTTTGGACAGAAGAGTAAACCAAAGGGATTAAGGATATTCTCAAGAAGCCAAGGTTGAAGAACTTCAAAAGTCCAAAATGTTGTTAATTGGCCTCCAATCCAAAGCCATAAACTAACACAAGCCTAGACATTGCTGGACGACAGAAGTCACAGAACCTTGCTTTTCTAGCAGAAGAAACAAAGAAAATTAGAAGAAAGAGTGCATAGTTGTGAAGATTTGAAGAACAGACCTGTATGAAAACCAAATCAATGATCAAGTTAATGATAAGTTCCTGCAGATTTCTGCTCTCTGTCCTTTGCGGAATCTAGCTTGTTAATCCTTGGTCTATAATTAGTTGGGTCCCTTCTGAATGTGACATCCAAAGGCTGCAAATTTAATAAGATGCAACCCATATCATAACATCAGGCTTGCACTTACATAACCAAGTCAAAGATAGAAGATTAAACAAGTAGTCTTGCTAATTGCTAGAGAAGGCAAAGTATTCTCATAGCTTGAAGGATGTTTCTACTTTCTACACCAAGGATACAGAAAAAAAAGAAGTGATACTTACAGATAGGAACAGATTCGATTTATTCAACAACGACTGGGGAGCGTTTGCAGTACAATCAACTGAAGATATCCTTTCATATTCAATCACTCTGTCAGCTAGATATGCTGACATAATAAATCATGTTCAACAATGAATGCAGCCTTCGTGGAAAGAAGAATAAATCTCTAAATCACTTTTGGAGCCACAATACGCTGCTCAAAATCCAAGTATGCACTCGATTCATCGATAAGATATATATCTGCAGGCTGCATGACTGCAACATGCTGAATGTTAAACATGCCATATATCACAAATAAACTTCAGCACAGCCACAACTAAAAGCAAAAGAATTGATCATCATGCATTCAATAAACATGTATCCTACCATAAAGACACCACCCCTTTATGTAATATGCAAAAGAATACCAAACAAAAATTCTGACAGTATATTCAGCACGGAACTCACACACTACCACGAAATGAGACAACAGGGGGAATGAGGGGAGGGGGGGGGGGTATGAGACCAAAAGTCAAAAAACCCAAGTCACAAAACGTTTCCTAAACACAAAGCCAAAGCAACTCTTTGCAGTTCTCCACCAGATAAATTCAAAACTTCCTGACTCATTAACTGCTCGATCTGAAGAGGCTTCATAATGTCGGAAATAAATTGGGGATGAGTATACGAATCCCTTATTCTTTGATGTAGTAAATGCCTCACAGAATTTGGACTGATTTTCTGTGGCTTGTAAGAAACATTGAACTCAGGCACTTCCACATCAGAACCATTTTTTTTGAACAGGCTTCAGCAGACCAGCCTGAAATAGAGGAAGTTCAGAAAAATAGCTCAATCGAGATGAAATGGCAATATATTTACTTCCCTCACTCCACCATTAACCCACACAGAGCCATGAGCACATACAAAAACACACGGGCAGATGCATTCAGCAACAGCAACCCCCACCCCCTCCTTTCTTCCAAAACCAAAAACAGAGAGAATAACACTTTGTAAAACAAAAGGGAAGGTGAAAAAAGAGAAACATTGAAACCCATTTCCCCATAATACGGTGAGTCAGAATGAATAGAGTCCTCGAAACACAAAACAACAAATTCAAGTTAGTCCATATCAATTAGATTTACTAGACATTCCCACCAGAAGTAGACAATCTTCATATTAATTATACAAGAATATCTACACAAAGACAAAAAGTTAAAGCGATACTACTATTGCACTAGAATGATCAATTGAGCAACACAGAGAATGCAAACCTTAACCACAGGTCAGCTCTTTTGCATTACGGACAGCATTTTTTCGGCTTGCACCGATCAGAACTCATAAAAGCGAGATGTGTCAAACGGTCCGACATCGTGCTTGTTGTAGTTCAAACAAGAATAACAGCAATAAACTAACACCACTACAACAAAAGAGCAACAAAAGTGAATGTCGACGAAGAAACAGCATAACATCACAATACTAACAAGTAATAAACATAAGGAAGTTCAAATTCGACAAGTGACACAAATAAAAACTATATTATGCAGTTTACTTCGTATTCAAAACTTTTAACGTATGTTCGTAGAATAAGAGAAACTACATTGTTATAATTTAATTACAACTAAAAATTACTATAATCAACTGAAAATTACTATCAATCAGCTAAAAAATAAATCATACTTTCAATCAAAATAATAACTGTAAATATTATGACTATTAATAATAAAAAAAACAAAACTACTTCAACTATAATCTCGACAATTATTATTCGTTTTGCAACTAAAGTGTTAATTACAAACCCTAGAATCATAATTTAAGGTATAATTAAGTAATTGAATCAAACTACTATAAATTATCAGATGAGTTGTAATTTTATAACAGACTAACTGAAAAAACTTGAGAAAAAGAAATGAAAAAAATATATTATATTTGGAGGATTAAAACGACGACGTACCTGCCGGAAAAGGGGGGAGGACACGCCGGAAAGTAGAGCCTAGAACATTTCACGATTTGGAGAGCATAAAGATGAGAGAGAATGTATGTGTTTTATTGGGTTTCAGAAGCGTCGATTTTGGGCTGGGCTTTTTTGTCGTTTTAATGGACTTAATAATACTGTAAAGGTTAACTAATTTAGGTCCAATTTTTAATGGTTACTGTTCTTATTTTATTAATTTTTTTTATTTTTTATTTTTTTGACAGAGAAATTATTTTATTGTCAATTCTAGAAAGTGCAATCTTATATTCTTCGTAAAGTACAAGTAACCATGTAATTATCAATTATGCTTATTAATAAAGAATGGATGCTCATGATAATCATCAATAAAGAAGGCTTTATATTAGTGCTAGAAGGACATCATTTTTATGGCAAGGGGTTGAAAACGGATGATAGTGTTTATAGGAGATCTTTAATCAAACACAATGATATAGTTTCGGATATCTAAGGTTGTAGTTTTTTTGGTGGAGTTGATATATTAATTCAATACAAATGTTGTAATTACAGTTAGGTTGATCATATTCTATGATAATAAATAAATAAATAAAATGAGTCAAAGACATAGTCCAAATTAGTCAACCAAGACCCAAAATCAAAGACTACCACACATATATGATATGAGAGGCGTCATAACATCAAAAGGCATATGTGATATGTCGATAAACTGATAATATGTAGTATATCATATTAGTCAGTAACCACTGCCTAATTGTTATGGATTATTTATATAACTATATAAGATTATTGATTATAATCGTTTTGAGCTGAATTATGCGTTTGATGGACATGAGCATTTTCACATTTAACCGGTAAATTTCATCACTCCATGATTATCCCCATAACCATAATATTAACTACCCCACATGTCACTCCTCGATTCAGTCGTGCTCCCGCCCTTCTAAAAAATATCCTCCTAACAACCTCTCTCCCTCTCTCTCACTAATTTGCTTATTTACTTAAGTAAGAGTAACAACCACTCTACCAATTCCAGACATACTCATATAGTCATTTCCTCCTACACATGAAAAACATGTCTCCTCCATCATCATCCTTATTCCTCTGTTTCTCTCTCCTCTTCTTCTTCCTCACCGACGCTTCAGACTTTTCCGACGCATCACTAATCCGTCAAGTCACAAACGACGACGTATCATCATCCTCATCCTTACTCTCACTTGACTTATCAAACCCTGATCACCATTTCTCTGTTTTCAAGAAACGTTTCGCGAAATCGTACGCCACTAAAGAAGAGCATGATTACCGTTTTCATGTGTTTAAGGCTAACTTACGCCTCGCAGTGCGGAACCAAGAACTTGACCCGAATGCTGTTCATGGGGTGACCCGTTTCTCTGATTTGACTCCGTCTGAATTCAAAAACAAGTTTCTGGGTGTTAAAATTGATGATAATCAGAGATTGAAGATGAAGTTGAAGTATCCAGCTCATGCTAGTAAAGCTCCAATTTTGCCAACTAATGATCTTCCTCTTGATTTTGATTGGAGGAATTTTGGTGCTGTTACTCCTCCCAAAGATCAGGTCTTTTTTTTTTTTTTTTTTACTTTTTAATTATATCATAAATTAATTATTCGAGAGTGAGAGATAACTCAGTTAGTTAGAACTCTACTCTCGGTTTTAGGAAATCCTGGGATCGAATATCCATCATGTAGATTGTTGGACTTTGTCATTGTGCTGTAATTTTAGTGTGTGGCATTTTTCAACTTCTAAAGTTCTGAACCTAAATTTAGGGAAATATACTGCATTATACTATTATGTTGCATAGTTTTGAAACAAGTTCATATATAATGATGTAATATGGTGGTTTAATGTTTGATAATTAGGGCGGTTGTGGATCTTGTTGGGCTTTCAGTACGACAGGCGCCATGGAAGGCGCAAACTTTCTTGCCACGGGCAAACTTGAGAGTCTTAGTGAGCAGCAACTTCTTGATTGTGATCGTGAGGTTTGTGTTAGTTGAACTTAATGTTAATGTTTTTGATCATTTACTAGACTCATTCTTGTATTTTTTTTTTTAATTGGAAAATGGAGTGTTGTTTAAGTGAAAGCTTGTCTGTTTGACAGTGTGATCCAGAGGGAGCACCAGATGATTGTGACCAAGGTTGCGAAGGTGGGTTGATGAACAATGCCTTCGAATACCTTCTTAAAGCCGGTGGACTTATGCGAGAGAAGGATTATCCATACGCTGCTCGAAATGGTCGCTGCAAGTTTGATAAGGATAAGATTGTAGCTAAGGTAGCTAACTTCAGTGTCGTCTCCACTGATGAAGGCCAAATAGCTGCAAACCTTGTGAAAAATGGCCCTCTTGCTAGTACGCCCTTCTCCCGTAGCTGTTATCATCTGATTTCTGAAGTCTTTCTGTTGTGCTTGTGTAAATAACTTAATAAACTTTATCTTTGATTGCAGTTGGAATCAATGCTCTTTTTATGTCTACTTACGTAGGTGGAGTGTCATGCCCATTGAGATGCTCAGATGATTTGGATCACGGGGTGCTATTGGTTGGCTATGGCTGTGGCTCTGCCTCTGCCTCTGGCGGCTACTCTTCTATGCAGAAGAAAGAAGAGCCGTATTGGATCATTAAGAACTCGTGGGGTGATTATTGGGGAGAGAACGGGTATTACAGATTTTGTAGGGGTCATGAGCTCTGTGGTGTCAATACTTTGGTCTCTACTGTGGCTTCTGCCTAAGGTGTGATGGCTGCAACATAGCAATGAAGTTATGCGCATCATTCGTCATATGTTTCTGTTCATTCAATTTACAAAAATCAACCGTGAAACAACTAACAAATTTTAAAGAGTTCATCTCTTTGCTATATCAAGCTTTTGGCACTTGGCAGTCTTTGGAAGAAGTATGATTCATATGTTCTCTATGAATCAACATTCAATATATATGTAATATGACTCATGTCTATTCAAGAATGATATTTCATGGTCCAAATCCGCAAATGCTTCAATTTGCAATCCTTGCCGCAAATTCTTGATAGCTGCTTTTTCATTTTTCATTGCTTCTCTCTTGCATTCTTAGAAACCAAAGTAACAGCCAACAGGTACCACTGATCTACTCTACATATGCTTGTATAAGTGAGGACTGTATAAGATTGTGGTCTGATGTCAAATGAAGAAATGAACGACCAAAGGTTGGCTACAAATCAGCAATTACATCATGTTTGGCATTTGTTATAATAGATCCATCAGGCTACCAAAAAATACTCACATTATGGTGTACAATGACACACTAATGAGAGACGATTTTTATTAAGAATTGGGAATAATTTATGGTACATAATCAAAACACACAAAGAAACATCTACGGAGTAATTCGATATAATACATAGCCTGTAACTTCCCTTCAAGGCCTTTATTTCTTCCAGATACAAAATCANCTCCTCCCAAAAATCAGGTTTTTTTTTTTTTTTTTTTTACTTTTTAATTATATCATAAATTAATTATTCGAGAGTGAGAGATAACTCAGTTAGTTAGAACTCTACTCTCGGTTTTAGGAAATCCTGGGATCGAATATCCATCATGTAGATTGTTGGACTTTGTCATTGTGCTGTAATTTTAGTGTGTGGCATTTTTCAACTTCTAAAGTTCTGAACCTAAATTTAGGGAAATATACTGCATTATACTATTATGTTGCATAGTTTTGAAACAAGTTCATATATAATGATGTAATATGGTGGTTTAATGTTTGATAATTAGGGCGGTTGTGGATCTTGTTGGGCTTTCAGTACGACAGGCGCCATGGAAGGCGCAAACTTTCTTGCCACGGGCAAACTTGAGAGTCTTAGTGAGCAGCAACTTCTTGATTGTGATCGTGAGGTTTGTGTTAGTTGAACTTAATGTTAATGTTTTTGATCATTTACTAGACTCATTCTTGTATTTTTTTTTTTAATTGGAAAATGGAGTGTTGTTTAAGTGAAAGCTTGTCTGTTTGACAGTGTGATCCAGAGGGAGCACCAGATGATTGTGACCAAGGTTGCGAAGGTGGGTTGATGAACAATGCCTTCGAATACCTTCTTAAAGCCGGTGGACTTATGCGAGAGAAGGATTATCCATACGCTGCTCGAAATGGTCGCTGCAAGTTTGATAAGGATAAGATTGTAGCTAAGGTAGCTAACTTCAGTGTCGTCTCCACTGATGAAGGCCAAATAGCTGCAAACCTTGTGAAAAATGGCCCTCTTGCTAGTACGCCCTTCTCCCGTAGCTGTTATCATCTGATTTCTGAAGTCTTTCTGTTGTGCTTGTGTAAATAACTTAATAAACTTTATCTTTGATTGCAGTTGGAATCAATGCTCTTTTTATGTCTACTTACGTAGGTGGAGTGTCATGCCCATTGAGATGCTCAGATGATTTGGATCACGGGGTGCTATTGGTTGGCTATGGCTGTGGCTCTGCCTCTGCCTCTGGCGGCTACTCTTCTATGCAGAAGAAAGAAGAGCCGTATTGGATCATTAAGAACTCGTGGGGTGATTATTGGGGAGAGAACGGGTATTACAGATTTTGTAGGGGTCATGAGCTCTGTGGTGTCAATACTTTGGTCTCTACTGTGGCTTCTGCCTAAGGTGTGATGGCTGCAACATAGCAATGAAGTTATGCGCATCATTCGTCATATGTTTCTGTTCATTCAATTTACAAAAATCAACCGTGAAACAACTAACAAATTTTAAAGAGTTCATCTCTTTGCTATATCAAGCTTTTGGCACTTGGCAGTCTTTGGAAGAAGTATGATTCATATGTTCTCTATGAATCAACATTCAATATATATGTAATATGACTCATGTCTATTCAAGAATGATATTTCATGGTCCAAATCCGCAAATGCTTCAATTTGCAATCCTTGCCGCAAATTCTTGATAGCTGCTTTTTCATTTTTCATTGCTTCTCTCTTGCATTCTTAGAAACCAAAGTAACAGCCAACAGGTACCACTGATCTACTCTACATATGCTTGTATAAGTGAGGACTGTATAAGATTGTGGTCTGATGTCAAATGAAGAAATGAACGACCAAAGGTTGGCTACAAATCAGCAATTACATCATGTTTGGCATTTGTTATAATAGATCCATCAGGCTACCAAAAAATACTCACATTATGGTGTACAATGACACACTAATGAGAGACGATTTTTATTAAGAATTGGGAATAATTTATGGTACATAATCAAAACACACAAAGAAACATCTACGGAGTAATTCGATATAATACATAGCCTGTAACTTCCCTTCAAGGCCTTTATTTCTTCCAGATACAAAATCAACAAATGGAAGTTTTTTGTTCTCATGACTGTGCAAACTAATTCTCGCAATTGCCCCTCAATGGGGTGTTCCCAATTTCCCTTGTCAAGGAAACTGGATAAAAAAGAAATTAAATATCATCTCACAGACTGCAAGCGCAATTGCTAAGGCTAGTTCTAATACATCTATTCTTCTTCATCCCCAATCAGTGAGAATGAGAAAGGATAGAACTTGTATCCATCTCCAAAGTAAAATTTGTTCTGAAATTCCACCCAATGGAGACGCAATGCATGTAGAAAAGCACTTAGTGTTTCCATGACCAGCAAAACACCAACAGTGGCAAAGATGAAAACAATAATACCCACGATAAGAATAAATACATTGTTGTATCTGCAACAAAAAAGAAACAAAGTGATGTTAAACATAACTGAAAACAAAAAAAAAAAACCCAACAAAGTAAAGACACAATTTGTTTTCACATACCCCCATGCGAGCATCAAAACCTTGTCATAAAAGACTGTAGACAACTCTGAGTGAGCCAAACTGCAGTATAAACAAAAGCATTACATGAAACATTAAGCATTGGTGACAAAACTGAATAATAAGTCTATGATTCTGGTACCAGGACATGTTTCAAAGTGTATATGTTTGCAAACAATTATTTCCTCTCCCCTAAATTTTTGTGGTGAACGGTCGAACCATTATAAGTTTATAACTATCCTTCAGTTATTCTAGTAAGTATCAACTTGTAATCAAATTCGATAAACTATTGGAAGCAATAGGTTATTCCAATGACTTGATAATTTGGACAAAGGATCAACAATCTCCCAATGAGAAATCAGTCTTTAGTGACTAAAATTACCTTAGTGCCCATAAACGAAGGTATGAAGCAGTGTTTGAAACTGCTCCCAGTACAAATTCTATAGTATGAATGAGCTGATGCACAAGCACTTCACTGAATTCAAATTCCTCATGCTCGCCATGTGCTGTTTCAACTTGAAGGCTTTCTTCTGCTTGAAGGGGCACATATGAATCACCCTGGTGCCTCTGCATAATCATTAATTTGACAGTAAGAAATAAAAGCTACAGCTAATCAGTCAACAAGATGAGAAATCAATGTCTCAAAAACTTACACTCTGGTGCTGGCTCTTCAGAATGAAAGGCTTTGGAAACAGCATGCAAGGTACAGAAACCAGGGCTAGCAACAGCAGAACCATCTGAAGTATAGGGTGAAAGAGATTGCAAACATTATAAACAAGTATAAAAACCATATATTTACAAATAAACCACAATCTTAATTTAGAGTCAAGAAAAAGAACCTGAGCCATCTTCTGACCAGCGAAAAGCTGATTTTCACCCAACTCGTCAGTAGGACTTAAAAACATGTATATCATTATGTGATATAAATCAGCTTTAGAGCCAGTGCACCACTTCATAACAATGAGAACAGAGAGATAGCCAAACAAACTGTTTAAGAAGATGAACTGTGGAATAAATTGGAACCTGCAACATCAAAACAAATTTCAATAACACAGCATGAGCAGAAACATATCATATAGTTTTGAACAAGTGTATAAACAAAAACTAGTAGCTTAAAAGTGGACAAAATCCTTAAATTAAAGGTCAACAAGAGTAGGAAAACTAATATCTTCTAAGGCATACCATATATCCACACAGCTTCTAAAGAATTTGGCATTGAAGAAGCTCATTATGATTCCTAGATTCATTTGAGCAACACCAAGGAGGATTGACATCTTCATCTTTAATGAATTAAGAAAAGGCAACTCGCTTCGCGACCCATGCCATACGGGATCTAAACCAAATGAATATGCGTCTCTCACTTTGATCAATCCATCCACTGTAGCATCCCTGAAACACAACAAACAGATATTTGAACAGGACTGCAATAAAAAAGAGAATGAAAAGATTAATATGCATCAGTTGTGTTTATACTTGCAGGAAGGATCACGGCATGCATAAGCAGACTTTCCAAATAATTCAAATGGAACTGAAAAGAACTCGTTATAGATCACGCCTGTGTATATAGAGAAGATCGCCATCATCAAAATGACATATCGACCTCCAAACATCATATCCATGATGTCTCCCAGTTTCTGCAGAAAAATAAAATCAGCGACAATCAGGCATAAAACAAACTCTTGCAAAGACAAAAATCAAAATAATATACAAGATGGAGTTACCTTTGTTTTCAAGATATTACATCAACTAATGTACAGAGATTCTAAAAATAGGAGCTCTACATAAACTAAAATATACAACATCCAGATTGGAATTCAAGCTCTATGTACACTTGCAAGTTACAACTAACCAATAAAAGCAATGTTATTATAGCAACAAACCATAGGAACATCAACAGATTTTGGAGCACATAAAAAGATAATTCCATTTGATTCAATGCACAGCTTTTATCAAGTTGCCAACTGTTCATTTGGTCTAGGTATATCACTATCCAGCAAAGGTTTCCAGGATAAGAACTCAAGCCTCTTATCTTAGGAAAAATAGAGAAGTAGTATAATGCATGTGTGTGCTTTTGCAAGTTAAATCCCATGCCAATGTCTACAGCAGTGCATCTCTGTTCCTCAAGTATTCCGATAGAGAAATGTACATGGACATTCATAAAACCTAGAGGTGGTAGTGAATTAGTGATGCATTGGTGGGTTTTTTTACCCAAAAACGCAGAAATGCAAGCTTGTGTGCACAGAAAGAGACACACTTTGATGTGAAGAAGCATTACCTTGGACTTTGTCATAAACTCATGGGAACCAGTACAAGCATGGGTGAATGGTGAGTGCACATGCATGTGTGGGTGAGTGTGCGTGTTTCATATCTATTTTTACACAAATAAATAAAAATATAAAGTTCCTTGATTGTCATAGTATTTTATAAGAATTACCTGACTTGAGAGCTTCTTTTCCCTGATTACCAGATATAAGGTTGCAAGCAAAATGCATATACCATGCCCCCAGTCACCAAACATGACTGCAAATAGGAATGGGAATGTAACGATCGTGTATACAGTTGGATTTGCTTCTTGATACCGAGCGATCCTGCAAAAATAGCAATCATCACTTTAGCAATGTTAAAGAAATGAATTAGAACCTAGAATCTAGATAATGAACCTGCACCAAACAAGAATTTTTATATACTCTATAGACTCCAATATGTTCTTGTTTTGGTGGAACAATTGGCATTACAAAGAATCCAGGAAACATTGAAGATGGAGGGGTTGGACACATCAATCAAGCAAAACTGCAAAATACAGAGAGAGGAAAAAAAAACACCCGTCTTTTTGGTTGCAAGTACATTAAATGAGAACATTAATAAAAATACACATCATCTTATCCTGGTGATGAATGATCCAGAAGAGTAGAGTACGGGTTTATTCATATGATATACTGAACATAACCTATTAGCTAAAATTAGAATGTAAGGTTTAATCTCACATTGATTATAGTTGAATTGTTGAGCGATAACATGTCACTTTGATGCTTGAACAAAATATATAGACAACCACATTCACGATGACAAAAATACTCACCAAACAACAGCCAACCTTCAAAAATTAGATGGCTTACCCGTATGAATCAACGATCTCCTGAAAAGCAAGTGTAAACTTGTTTGTCTTGAAATAGGTTGGCGGTGACTCCCTTGTATATAGAACCTGGAAGATCGCTTCAACTTGCGAATTCGAGTCCAGTTTCGCCCTGTGCAACGCATCCTGAATCTGCATAGATCAAGCATCACTTCAAATTCTTCAGATTTGCGAAAAAAATATACATTCACGATTGACCACAAAGTCACACCAGTACATCACAGATGGTTTCCATCACAAATTTACCTGATTTGTTGCAAAAACTGGGCACCACCCTTCTGCCACGAGACATTTTTTTGTTACATCCATGCTAAGCATGTTCAATGTGTGGTAGATGGATTTTTCCTTTCTCACCTTCAAAATAAAAAATAAGAAAATTTCAAAATTGCACCCCAACACAGTGGCAATGTTGACCTAGCAATTTTATAATAGCCTTTTCAATTGATAACATTAGTAAAACGGCAATTTAAGATGAGAATTTTCAACAAACCAAAAGGTTCCACTGCTCAAACTGATCACCAATGGTTTGCAATAAGTTTCCACGATGCAGAAGTCCAGCATCAACTGTTGTCCTCAACTCAGAAATTCTACCAGAAACCTATATTTTCATTAAGCAAAAAAGTTCAGGAAAAAACACACACACACACGCACTCTGAACTTGAATGCAAAAACATTTCACTAAAACGCTATATAAAGAGAATACATCTATTGAGACTCTGAGAGCCATACTATGATACTAGTGAAATTGTAGAAAGCATAAAATATGCGAAATATGGCTAAACTATAAATGAGTAGAGACAACAGGGACAACAGATCTGTAGAAAAAAAAAATGGTATTGAAGCCCATTCACTTAATCAAAACTCTTCACTTTTTCACCGGAAAACTTTTTAGATGCAAGAAACACAACGACCACAAGTAAAGGGCAAATCTAATTTGTATAAAAATCAAAAAAGGAAACCTCTTTCAGCATTTGATCTTGTTTGCCAAAGTCATCACTGAAAGGGTAGCGATTTGCTCCAAACGCTTCACATATTTTAAGAATTTTGGTCTTTGCTCTTTCTCCAGAATAGAATATTACAAAAACATTTTTCTCAACCTGAAAATAATTCAAGAGTTATAATCAGAAACAGAAAGAAATATTTGGCACTGAAACTACATTACAAATTACAATATATATATATATATAGAGAGAGAGAGAGAGAGAGATAGGATAGTTTATAGTCCTATATGTTCAACAGTGAAAAGTTTACAGTGGCCATCATCTACAGGAGAACTGATAGTCTTACACGTACACCCTAAAAACATATATTTAACTTACTGGTCTAGCCAAGTAACCACAGCATAACGGTTATACACTAAATGTGTTATACTATCAGACCAACAGACCAAGAAGTATTTCCAATCAATATGAATTCCCGGTGGAAAAAAAAAAGCTATAATTGGACTAGTTTGGCAAAACATGTGGCTTCCCTTTCTTGTATTGCTTATTAGTTATGACACGCTGCTATTGAAGTACAAAAATTATGACTTTTTTTTAAAGAGTTTTAAGAAGCTGTGAGCGCGAGGTAGAGAATCGATTTCAGGATCCCCGAAAACCAAGAGGGAAGCTTCACGTTACTGGTATTAAGATACTAGTATATAACTTTTCTGGAATGGAACAGAGGCTTCAGACACAGGCAGAGAATGAGATCCCAATATAAAGCTGAAGAACTCCATACATACACATATGGATTGTATTCAGTACAAAACACCTCAACAGCTAAACTTACAAAAAAAATGCAACAATTATGGGCAACAGGAGTGAGACTCAGAAAAAAGGAAGGGGGCAGTGCACTATTGCACTTGAGAAAAAAAAGAAGTGAAGTGTGAAAGCGGTACTTATGACAAAGAACAATCAAAATCAAACTTTGATAAAAACAAAAAAAAAAAAAAATATATATATATATATAAGACAACAGAAAGTGGCAAAAGTAATAGAGCATGAAAAGAAAATAAGTCTGAACCTTCTCTCCAGAAGCAGGATCCATCACAGGATTCTCTATTGTAGTCTGCTTTAAGAAAACATTGCCTCTGGTAGCACGAAACAAGATCCTCTCAAATGCCATAGACTTCTCTCTGGGTACAAGACCTGTAAAGAACCCCAGCTGTACGGACTTTGACGGATCAACCGACGATTCCTGAACACAAGCCCATGAATATTAATTAAAATGAAACAGCAGGGAAGATGCGAGAAGTACAAACACAACAGGTGAGCAGATCAAGTATACTTGGTCCGATAGTAAAGGGGTGTCCAAGGAGTCTCTGTTCTGCTGTGCTTCCAGTTCCCTCTGCTGAGCAGCTGCACTTTTTTGAGCTGAATGAAAGAATTCTCCAGCCTGAAGGATAGACCGATAGATAAACACACAATTTTCAGTACATGACTTGACCAATATAGAATTGAAGATTTATATATCTTGTTCCTAGACCTGTTAAACTTATCTTGACTAATATCAACACTTGGTTGCATTTATTTTGACTTATCTGAACCTTTACTTTCCAGAATTGATAAAAAAAGTTGTGGGCAAAACCGACCTATAATATCATATAAATATTCCTATAGATTACACACTCCTTTGTGAAATGAAGAGGCATATAAACTAGTGTTCTAAATCATCGTGCCTCATACTTGTTCTTCTCACCTTCAACCTACTTACTTTTAAGCAAAAGTATACTGATTTATGCTTATATAGATTCAATTTAATTATAATACTAAAATACCGAAAATTGTACTATTTCACATACTTCACTCTTGTTCAAACTTAAAAGTCTAACCTGAGTTGGGGCCAATATGAGTAAGAGTTAAAAATCAAAAGCATGAAGGATGATTAACTTACTTTTTGAAGAACAAGTTTATACTCCGAAAGTTCATTATAAGTGCGCTGTAGCTTTTCATTGTTTGTATTCATCTCAGAAAGCTCAGCTTCTAGCTCTGAAAGTTTCACCTAAAAAAAAGGTAGTCTAGTCAGCAAACATGTTGAAACAGAGAATTCAAAAGCAAAATAAGACGGAACAGACTGAACATGAAAAAGATACCAACATACCTCCAAATCATCTACTTTGATATCATTCTCAGAGGAAGACTTTGGTGGAATTGAAATGCCAGCATTTGACATTTGTTCTTTGAAGTATCGCAATCTACGAGCCATCTCTCCACATTTTTTGATCTACAGAAAAGAATAACCAAATTTAAAAAGCAATGCACAAAAATATGTAATAAAAAAAAAAGATATTTAGTTGTCACCACCATCACTTCAATGAACAGTATAATGTCAACATACCTGATTTGCATAAGTACGCTGGAAAGGGCTCTTATCAGAATTCAACTGTAAAAAAGTATACATATATTGGTCAGAAAATCTGATAGACAATGTCACACTGAAGTACAAACTGCAGCACACCAGCAATAACACACACGCTTGCAGTTACAAATTGATTAGAATTTAACGAAAGAAAGAAAAACTGGAGAGAAAATCAAGCAGAAAATAGCAGACGGAGTGAAAATCGAAACACCAGATTTACAATTCAGTTAATCGATTAACAACGATAACAATCAACGAGCAACATACTTCCATGTCCAAACTCCACTAAGGCATTAAGGAGCAGCATACTTCCATGTCTAAACTCCACTTGATACTCTCACACGGATTTAAAGGACATACATTAATCCAGCGAAGCAAGTTAACTTCACTCTATGAGTAGATAATTGATTAGAACAACCAAAACACACTAGAGACACGATGATAGCTTTCGAGATCAATGTGCTAGTAATCTAATTGAGTCATTCATAAAGAACAATTCTTTCAATTCAAGGATCAAAATAGCTTGCAGCAATCAGTATATTCTTCCACACATAAAAAATCTTTCCTTCAACGGATTAAACCTCGACGATCGAAGCACAAATACATCTACTTCAAACAGAAAGCCTTTGAATACTTGTTACATGAATAATCTAATTAATTGTATAAAACTTACAAACTTCAAATCACAAACGCAAGTCATCAATCACAATTCGGAACAGCAGAAATCGAAGCAACGATTAACAATCATCGAAAACACAATCAAAAACAGCAAAACAAAACACAAAATCAAACAATAATTTCCAGAATACGACAAACAAAAACAAAACACAGATTCATCCAATAATCAATCAGATGACAAAATTCAGCAGAAAAACAATCAATAATCAACAAAATTACGAAAAAATTGAAAACAAAAGAATAATATAGAGAAAAGAGAAGATGATACGAACATCTTTGAACTGGAGAAGACCGAGTTCACCGAGGTAAGAGATGGTGAGGTGAGAAGATTCAAGAGGAAGAATAAGTTGAACCAATTGCATCTCTTCGGACCTCATCAGATCCATTGGAGGACAACAACCTACCATTGTTGATCGTCGTTAAGCTTTCTCTCTCCTAACTTTCTCTCTCTTCTTTGTGTCTTCTGTAATTGATTGAATGAATGATTGATTGGTGTTTCCCTCTCCTCCTCGCTTTGTCTTTGGCTGAGAAGAGGATATGATAGTGTCACGGAAACGAGAGGAAGGTTGAATTATATCGATGATTTTTTTTTTTTTTGTTTTTATTTTTTTTTTTTAGAGTTATGTTGTTTTTGGTTATAAATAAAAGAAAAATTGATTAAAAAAATCTTTGTATCACGTTGTGTCTGTCTGACAGCTATAACCTGACTTCTAATGACCCCTTCATTAGATCGGTAATGTGCTTGATTAGTTTAGGTTTTTAACTGTTTAAGTAGTCACCTGTTGATTTGTATTGCATGATTAAGATTGTAGATTGATTTTGGGAGGAGTAATTTTTTTAATGATCTAAATATTAATCTATGTCTTTTAGGTGTTTTAAAACAACTAACCTTGTATAGATCGTGTAGCACAGATATTTCATTTTAATTATTGTTTCTATACTCGATTTGTCTAATATTAATAATTAAGGACGATATGCAAATTTTTTTAACTCTTCCCAGCTTAGTCCAACCTATGGTCAGGTTTTATGCATGTAACATCTAGCTCGGGTAGCCCTCCGAGAGCTGAAAGTAAAGGCTACAAGTCAAAATTTTTGAAGGTTTCAAGGTCTGGAGAAAAAAATAGGCAAATTTACACGGTGCCCACATGATCAAAAGAAGGCCCATTGACAACTTGTCAAAAATTAAAAGGTCATGTTTCGAGAGAGCAAAAAAGACTATTATACCCTTCTTTTAAAAAATGTCTAAAAGAGAGTTTATAACAAGTTTCTAGAGGCTGAAATCAATCATGGGGAGTGATGTAATCACCCAAAACATTTGGTAGAAAAACATGGCGGAAGCAAGATGGAGCCTAAAACAACCCTCCAGAAGCCGACAAATGAAAGGGTTCAGGAAAAAAAATAGCCAACAATTTTACACAATGCTCCTATGGTCCAAAGAAGGCCCTTAGGCAGCTTGTCGGGGTTCTAAAGGACAAAGAAAGCCTCGGGAAAGACAAAAAGAGCTATTGTGTCGTTCTTTATATAAATGTCTTAAAAGGGATTGATAACAATTTTTTATAGGCGGAAACCAATCATGGGAAGTCGTGTCCTCGCCAAGAACATGTGATAACAAAAAAAGGCGGGGCTTAGACAACTTGTTGAGGTTCAAAAGGCCTTAAGTCTCAAGAGAACAAAAATACTCCCTCAATTTCTTTTTAGTTGCTACATATTGACTTATAACATTATTCATCTATGCACTTGACTCGCATTGGTTCTATATACGTAAAGAAAAACATAATTATATATGATCTTGTTTGATTCGTCACAATATTACTTTCCGAATATATAATTTTAATAATTTTCACGTATACAAAACTTAATATATAAACATTTAAAGTCATTCATTAGGAACTGTGAAAAGGCAAATGTAGCAACCAAAAAGAAACCGAGGGAGTACTTGTTATCATCATTTGTCTGGTCTTTTCATCCCAAATCGCCTGTTCGGGGGTTCATATTTTGACCATACAGGCAATCCGGAAAGTTTTGACATTTTTTTCTTCGGGACTCCATAATCTAAAAAAAACAATGAATAATACCCTGTGATTGAGGCCTCCAGAGGGCCTGCCCCGAGCTCCGTCTTATTTTTGCTCTGTTTTATTTACCACGTGCTATGAACCACCATAGACTCCCTACGATAGGTTTCGACCCCTAAAGTTGTTATCAAGGCGCTATCATTGTGTGTATTTATTATTGCTTCTGTAACCCTATTGAACTTTCATTGACTTGCAGTGGTTAGATACCATGATTTTAAAATGAGTCATTCATTAGTATTCTTTGAAGAAAATTTAGCATAGAAAAATGAAAAAAATGCGATTTTTCTTACTTAGCTTATTTATGTGTCTAGCCGACCTCAAATTACTTTTGGACTAAGATTTTGTTGTTCTAGTAGGATTCAACTGTACAAGAAGAGTTTTTGTAAAACTTCGGAGGACTTGGGTTTCTGTTCAAGTATTATGGGACTAACGATAAGAAAAGGTCTGAACTAAGGTAAAGTGAGAAGTGGTTAAAGGTAATATTATAGATTCAAGTAATTACCAATAGACTTATGTTTTGATCGAATCTAATTTGAAACATTTCCCATTGGTTGAATTGAGAAGAATAGTGTAGGTAGCATGCTTAGAAAATCCATAAATTACATGAATAGCTAAGGGGATAAAACCAAGCCATATGCTTACATGAAAGGAAATAGTAAGAAAAAAATACCCTAACATTTCCAATAGGAAGAGCTCAGCTAACCACAATGGTGATAAATGTGTACTTTGAGTACTTGATAATTTAGAGGTGTTATCAAGCCGAAATTAATAATCTTTAATTTGACAGAGAAGTACACCATCACCATAGTCATCACTTGAAGCAGTGATCACATCGATCACCATAGAACTCAATCAGACAGGTTGGTGAACTCTTTGGTGAACTCAATCAGTGGATTGCAGCACTTGCGCCCATAAGCAACAAAAATTTGAAGGTGTTCCAAAGCAGTAGCGTTACTTAGAATATGTTGTATCACATTCATCTCATAATCAATGCACCATAGATCACTAATATCTACACTTTTGAGATTGCATTGCAAGCAGCAGGCTGGTAATTTCTGTATCATATAATCCATGCGGTAGGAAAAGCTAAAATGAATCAGATTGCGGAATAATGGAAGCTCATTCAACTCACCTATATAATCTATTAGTGGACCAACTCAACCAAAAACTTAAGCTGATGGTTGAGGTCCAGGAATTGGTTTTATATACTCTATCATAATCCAACAGGAAAGCCGCAAAGTCTTCCCTTAAAAGGGACCTAACACAAGAAATCCCTTGAATTAACCCCGGTAACTTCCTATTATGATCATAGTCCTCTGCAAAGTAAATAAATCTCTTCCATGGAAATCATCACTTGTTGCAAATCAGTTGGTTTGCTAACAAATTCATAAAACACTTATGTTATACTTTTCCAACTTTGGAGCATCAATTACAAATATACAATTGTCCCCTGAATCACTTGTAACATCTATGTGGAAACACTTCATAAGGGACTGATATTTCCATTCGTAAACACTTGGAATCTAAGTTTGATATAGCATCATCTATGGAGTATAAGCTCAACATTAAATCTTCTAATCTAATAACGGGCAAGCTGTAAAGAGGGTCGGATTTCTTGCTAACAAAATACAATTTGAACCATTCAAAGCTAAGGTAAGCTTCTTCAAGTTAGGAAGATTATTACAAGGTAACATTGTATACTGAAGGAAGTTAAGGTCAATATTTTGAAACAATTTTAGTTCAATCAGTGATTGAGTTTCAAACAAGCAGTACGGTATCTGGAACATATCAGTAGGACTTAGAGAATAGCGTAAGCTTACTTTGAATACCTCGGGATTGCGGAGGCAAATTTTATGAATGCAAGGAACCAGTAAATCAGAGGAGTACTGAGATGCATTTTGAAGCAATGCTGACGGCGGCATTAAGAGATAAAGGTAAAAAGAGTGAATATTCGGGGATTGAAGCTGGGAGATGATATGATTCAAAGTGGGGATTCATATTCTATCATCAACAGAAAAGTGGGTGGTATGAGTCCATAAGTAGCGCCAACGCTGTGATAAGACAGAGGTTGAAGCAGCTAACTTGATTGGCAGAAAAGAGATGATGGTGATTAAGAGGCTATCCGGAAGACTGCTTAATCTGTCTTCCTCCTTCATCAGCGTAAACATTGCCTTTATCTTCTTCTGGGAAGACCCCATGACCATTATCAAGAGGTTCCTCTCTTCCCTTTGTTGATTGAAATAAGTAACTCTGTATCTTTTAAACTTCTGCTTACACTGTGTGTATATATATATATATGCCAAGTAAATAACTCATGAATGCAAAACATTGAATTAGAAGTATTCAAAAAGATTAACGAGAATGCATGACTATTATTTTATCCAGTGACTCTTCATAAGTTCATTTACTCATCCGTTAAGTAGTTACGAACTAGTACGATTACATGACTAACGCAAGTACTTCATTTGTTAACCCAATAATCCCTTCCCTGTACATATTCATGATCGATAAAAGAAAATTTAATGATTTTTGAATTTATCAATGTATCATTTTCTCAAAAAAAGAAAAAAAAAAAAACGTCTATGTTTCAATTGACTTGGTGCATGATTATACTACATTCGAAATAGAATGTTCATGTACCTATTAAAGACCATAATAATTGAGAATGTTCATGTACCATAATAGATTCAACTAACCAATAGAGTTATGTTTTGATCAAATCTAATTTGATTTTTTTTTTTAGCTTGAATAGATAAATCTACACCGTACTAAACATAGATAATCCATTATGCTGTGTAGAACTGAAGATTACATGGCCTTGTAGCCTGTAGGCGTTTGCCTTGTTTGGTTGTGACTTGTTAAGGCAGTAGGGGTTAGTTGGGACTTGGGAAACTAAAGCTATTCAAGACTCTTGTACCCAAAAGTTGTTGAAAATTACACATTTCATAGCTGTATACTTCAAAGTTCAAACAAACAAAAATACATGAATATCATGCTAACTTCCCCGCTATTTCACACCTCTTACATCTCCCTCCCCCAGCAGCGTGACAAACTTTGACATATGCAGCAAGGCAGTACCAAGTATTCTATGAAAACAAGGATAATTACTGAAATATTTAGCTATTTCCTCCACTACGAACTAATACTGCACAATTGCACAAATATAAAATTGAAACTCAACAAGTTGAAGGGAGGCATTGCTGATTTGTTTCCTTGATTGCTATTCGTCGGAGTCTACACGTCTTTTGCAATCTTCTATACTCTTCTTACATTGTCACCGTGTACGGTTACAAATCCTTCGCTTGCAAGAGTTGTTAATGCATTCCGAAGCTGGTGCATTGCAGAGCAAAGAGATCAATACATTATATATAGCAAGGAGCATATGAGCAAAAGACAGAAAGGCATAATTTATATATAAACTTACATCATTCAGGTGAATTTCAGTACCGGGACTCTGTGTCTTCAGCTCTTCAAGCAGCTGCCAGGTGAATCAATTCAATACCAAGAGTCAGACATCATATGTTTGATAGTGTTTTAATGTGCTCTATCTATAGTATGTTACCTCTAACATGCGTACTGCTGGTCCACCAAGTTGCAACTTCTCCATGATTACATTGCGTGTTACAGACAACACTTGTTCACGTCTCATCCTTTCACTTGCTGATATTCCCGTCGTAATTAGATCCATATCAATGGTTCCTGTGGATATAAATTCAAAATCAGAGCTGCTTAGCACTAAGATAAGAATAATGGCTTATTATTCAGAAATATAAAAGGTTCAGCACAACAGTTGAAATATTTGTCATTGCAATAAAAATTAGTTTAAGTGCGCCTCTGCTTCCCATAAGAGTCCAATCAAAATGTGCAGCGAATAGATTGAAAACATTACCAAAACATAACACAATCTGCTTTGTCCCTAAGATGGTTATCTTGTTAACTATTTGCTTATAAAAAATTTAAATGGCACATGAAAATTTCTTACATTTAACAAAACAGGGCTTGCTACAGCCTACAGAAAGATAAAGTTAACAAGCACAAAGTAGAGGATAACTTGGCAGTGCATTTACCTGTTGAGTGATCTGTTGCTGATTGTTGTAATGCAACTTCTAGCAGTCGGATAGCTTCAAGCACATCATGCTTCTGAACCTGCACAGCCACGTTGTTATTGCTAAATGGTCATGCCGGAGAGAATGTTACAGTTTATCCATAGAAGAATTATAATTTACTAACCCATTCAGAGAAACGCATCCGAGCCAGAGCTTCACTAAGTCGTATTAAACTCTCAAGTTGTCTGGGTGTTGCAGTTATAACCTGCTCAAAATTATAAATAACACAAGGATTTTACAAAAAATTACTTTAACTCCCGTGATGGTAAGCATATATTATAACCAACTGTAACAAGATTACAAGATACTATAGTTGTTTACCTTCTTACTGCTTCCTGGAAAATTTCCTCTTTTTCTCATGTCAACATATCCACGGGTCAATTCTTCAGCAGCTTCATCAGACAACCGCGGATGGATGTGCTTTCTTGCATAACTGACATAAGAAGTCAACGTCTGAAGATCCAGAAAATCCTGCTGCGCACTCTGCAATACGAGTAGAAAAGGTTCATACATGCTAAATGCAATGCACTGTTCTCTATCAACACAAAAAAGGAGCAACGATCAAACCTCAGGGTCATCAAAGTGAAGACCAACTATATGCTTTGCAAGGCGTCTATCATTTTGTTCATCGGCTTTGTCAAGTATCAGATATATCAAATCAAACCTGTTAAAGAACAGGAGTAAATTAACAAACATACAATTAACATGGGAATCAATTATCTACTAATTTCTTTTGAGCATTCATGGTGCAATCTAACAGGTGCTGCCTTCATGTAGAATTATACAGATCTCACATGAGATATGTTGCCAAGAGAAAATTTAGAAAACATCGGAACACATTCAATTTAGCGCACAGAGACAGAAAACCAATAATCTCAGTAGTTTTTGACAAACCCTACTTGCAAGTTGCAATGATATACACCGGTCAACATAATGGATATTGCAGGACATCAAAGTTAACAGCATACATCAATAAACATGGTGTGTAGTAGGCAGGATTTAGATTATATGCATTACCTAGATAATAAGGTAGGAGGAAGGTGTATATTGTCAATAACAGACAAGCGAGGATTATAACGTGAACCGCTAGGATTTGCACAAGCCAGTACTGAGGTTCTAGCATTAAGGGAAGCAATGATTCCAGCCTTTGCAATTGAAACAGTTTGTTGTTCCATCACCTAAAAATAGTAAAAATTGGAACAGGGAGTTACTAATTACACTCATCTACACTGAAGTAGAAGGTTCAATAAGTGTAAAAAACCAGGAACCTTTTGGTGCACGGGTAAAATTGACATAAATACATAATATATAAGGGCAAGTTTCTACTGAGCAAATGAACTATCACCTCATGTAACATGCTTCGAGCACTATCAGACATTTTGTCAAACTCATCAATGCAGCATATGCCTCTGTCACTCAAAACTAGGGCACCACTCTCCAAAACCTGAAAGTTCGAATAATCACAAGCTAAGTACGTTAAATACTTCGTTTGACAAAGTGACAGTGTTTTGAAAAAGCCATGGATAAGTAATATCTTACAGTTTCCCCTGTTTCAGGATCTTTGGCTACATAAGCAGTCAGTCCAACAGCTGAGCTTCCTCTTCCACTCGTGTATATACCACGAGGCGATAGTTTATGGATATACTGCAGCAGTTGTGACTTACTTGTTCCAGGATCACCAACAAGAAGGATGTTGATGTCACCACGGAAATTAGCTCCAGATGTCAACTTCACTGCACTACCACCAAACAGCTACAGAAGGGACAAGTGAGCACAATTAGCATCCTTCCACCCAAGGTAAAGTTATTCAATACAATTGGTTTAGCAATTTTATATACCTGACAAAGAAGGCCTTTCTTGACATCATCAAGCTCCCAAATATTAGGTGCCAATGATCGTGTAAGCCGGCCATATATATCAGGCAACTTTGACAACTCCTTCAATTTGTCAACCTGAAGACGGAAAATGCATTTTGAACCAATAATTCTACTAAAAGAGTTGATTGAGAAATAAGGTTACAGAAATAATAGCTATTGATTACCCTATCTTGATAATCAATATTCATATCATCTTCATTTCTGCTAGGGCCTATCTCTGCCTCCATGGGATCTTCACTCTGCATTCTTGACTTGTCGGTTTTTCTTATGTGAAGACAATCAATATAAGTCTACAATGGGGAAAAAGTGTTGTCAAATATTTGAGCATACAATCATTACCTCTCAAACAATTTTACGAGGAAGCAAAAGCTAAATACATGCCTTGAATAAGGACTTGACATTTCTTTGTGTAGGCCCCACTCTGACACTCATTGCCCTGTAAATTCCAGTGACCTAAAACAGAAGACGTGAGACATTATGTTAACAAGAGATAAGTTACATGGACAGCAATTATCAACTTATACACTCACCTCAACACGGTCACCAGGCTTCGCTGAATCCACGAGCTTGTCATGCAACAACAAGCTCACTGTGTGAGGAGTCCCTCCATCAGGAATCTCATCTGGTGTTTCTTGGAGCCGCACAATTTGCTTATCAGCAAACCTAGTGGCAAATACCATTCAACCAAAATTAGCTAAAGATGCATCGTAATAGTTGCTACAACAAGCTCTCCCAATCACTCTTGACCTGCTTTTTTTGCTTCCATCTGATTTCAAAAAATCAGCACACTACAATTTAAAGCTAAATTTGATTTTTATGACAGAACTTGAAATAATTCCAAAACAGCCTAGACTACAATTTTGCTCAAAGTGCTGTTTAAACCTCTACTAATCATCAGCTTCCAACTTGATGACAAACCATGTGTTTAGCAAGAAAATAGGAAGAGTATATAATGTAAGAATGATCTTGTTATCATCAGAAGTTTTATGCTTAAAATAGAGCCTCCGACAAATATATACCAGAATCGTAACAAATTCATATAAAACAAACTATTGTGATCATCGTCAAAATAATGAGACAGCATACGTCAAGTCTAAGAGTCGTAACATATTTACGAGTTTGACCAAGTATTTCGATCATCATCGAAACGATAAAACAGCATACACAATTGCACACTAGTACTAGTTCATAACAACTAAATCAAAGGAGTCATAACAAATTCATGATAACTACAAAAATATTGTGATCATCATTGGAAAGCCAAAACAGCATACGGACTAGCATAAGTCTAGAGATCATAACAAATTCATCATACATGACTAACTAAAGCAATTCTACATGTAGAATAAGTCTAAAGCAACCTCGGATATTTTAAAAGTTGAGACTATATACCTGCATCTATTGTGAACAAGAGTCATGGAGTTTTTCGCCTTGCATTCTTCCCTCATACAAGCATGGGGTTCATTTATTCTTCCTATAAACATTAAAAACATACAAAGCATTTCAATTAAGCTCCTCAAACAAACACATTTCATCAAGTCATCCAAATTAACAAACTAAAAACAAGAAATACCTCGATCAACAACAATTGCATCAGTGAAATACCCACATACAAGACACCTAAAAACCGCCTCTCGAATCTCGGGTATAATAGCACTACACCGAATAACCATCCCCTTCAAAGCTATCATCTTCTCAATATCTTTCAAAACATTAAATTAAAAACAAAAAAAAAAAAAAACACCCATTTCATTATCATTCTTAAACCAACAATCACAACTACTAATTCAAAATAACAGTAATAAAATAGGTATAATTGTTTAAAAATGATTATAGAAATACCAGAAGGGTTCAAAATCCTCATGCAAGTAGAAGTCTTGAGATTGAAAATCCTAGCTTGAACATGCTTCTCAAAAAGAGGCTTAATCTTAGCAACAATATCCATCAAAACGATATCGAAAATCGCCAAAACCTCAAGAGGGTACCTAACCATCTTATTATACAAATCAGGATCATAATCAAACACATGGTGTGCATCAACATCAAGCCAATCACCTTCAATTTCAATAACTCTTCGAATCGATCGCATATACTTTCCCTCAAATTCTCCGGTCTCTAAAGCCGCGGAATCATCTCGAAAATTCTTCAAAAACCTAACAATTGATTCATTAACGTCTTGGACACTGATGTTGGTCCCCCAAACGTACATTGGGGGAGCATCATCACCGTCATACCCTTCCCCTGCCTCGGATGAGGTAGGAGTGGGGGCTACAGGGGTAGATGGGTGTGGGTCCCTTCGGGAGTGGGGTCTCCTGCGGGACCCAGTTGAGGAAGGGGTTCGGGCTTCGGTTGATGGGTTTAGGTTTGACCGTTGAGATTGTGGGGTTGAGTGAGTTGAAGTAGGAGGTCTTTGGCGACGGCGGGTTTGTCGCACGCCGTCGCCTGGCGATGAGTTTGTGTTACCAATTGGACTTGATGTGAAATCATCTGGCGATGAAGGACCTGCAAGTGTAAAATGTTAATATTTAGAGGGGTTAAATTGATAAATAAAATTACAAAAATTAGGAGAGAGAGAGATGGGTACCTCCATTGAAGTTGCCAGGAGAAGAATTGGAAGCCATTGATGGGTTGATTGGAAGAGAGAGAAAGTGAGGTTTTGGGGGGAAAATGATGAAAGAGGAGCACGAGGAAAGAGAAAGGGTTAATTTGGAGGGGTTGATTTGGCGGGAAATGGAAGAGTTTCGCGCCGAAATTGGTTACTGCGACTTAGGTCAAAATGGTTAATATGCGGTTTTATCCGGTTTTTGAAATGGGCTGTTTGGTTTGGTTAATGGGCTATAATTGAGTGACCATAGTTTAATCGTCCAAGCCCATGAAAAGTTTGGGATCAATGTGTTCTTATTGTTTAATTTTATTTCATTTAAAAAAAAATGTGCTCTTATTTTTATTTATTTTCATTTTAAAAAAAATGTGCTCATATTTTTAAATAACTTAACTAAACCTTTAATTTTTCAATTCTTTAGTTTAATTTTATTTTTATCTTTTTTTTTCATGGAACATTAGGAGATTCTATTTTAGGCTTATTTGCAATTGTTTGATTGTGCTTAGACCTTGTTTTCATCAACTTATTTTTACTTATTTGAACTTACTTTTGCTTAACTAAACTCATTTTCACTTATCTGATATTATTTTTGCTGAAATCATTAACATTTTATCAATATTTAAAACAGATTTTTGTTGAACATAACATATTTTTAATGAATTGAACCTATTTTTGTTTATCTTGACTTATTTTTACTGAAATAAGTAAATTAAGACGAGTAAGGCCTTACTAACTCTCATCAAGTTTTTTTTTCTTATAAACGACCAATTATATCATAAGGATCGGGAATTTTGAACGAGTTACTTAATGCTTATTTGTTACTTTAATTTGTTTTCTGTGTTCTAAAAAAACCTACAAAATCATAACCAACACTTTGTCTATCACAAAAAGTAGTTTACACTTTTTTGTTTCTAGTTTTAAATATCAAGGTAATTCAAAGAAATTTGACTATTTAAAAAATTCATATGCATGTTTTGACAAGCTAAGAGAAGGATGGTCTTGAAAAAGTTATATTTATGCTTAATAATCAAGTTGTTTTCAAAAATATCAAGAAAAAGCTAAAATTTCAACCACCTTAAAGTCTGAACAAGCTCAGTTGTAGTAGTGCAATGACCAATTAGAAAGTAGTGGCATGATGAATTGGATTTACAGCTTTGCATAATAGCAAACCATAAAAGTTAGGATACTAGGAAATTCTATTGGCTCCCTTCCTTCTTACACCAACAAAAGACCCTTAACTTTTATGGATTTCATTACTGTGTTGAACAGCACAATGAAATCTTTTTATTACATGGTCTTGCACAATTATTACTGTTGTTGCAAACTTGATATATTGGTCCCAATTTTTAAGGCACAAAATCATCAACCCCTTATCATGAATTGATGACTACAACATTCCTTTTTTGTTGGTTTGCGACAATATTTGCTCCATTCTTTTGCATTTACTAATTAGTTACACACATTGTACTTATAGCTAATTCGAGTAAGTGTTATTAGGATATATATTGTATATCGTATGTTTGATAACAAAAGAGTCTGTCCCTTAATGGATTCTTGGCTTCAAAGGTTTTCGCTATGTTGTAATATTCCATGACCATGCATTATATATAGTTAGCTTTATTCATGATCAATGTTGTGGTGCATCAGGACTATTAGTGTCTAGTGATGACAGGACTACTACCTAGAACATTGAAGAAATTGAGATTAAAGATCAAATTTAATACACAGTATGGTTTATCGAATATAATCCATGGTATGATTTAATTTGTATGCTCCACGTCTCCACTTGGCTCCAACAAACTAGCAAACAACTAAACATGATGGCTAAGATTATAGGTAACCAAATTAATTACTTCGTTTGTAGTCTAATTTGTTGAGATATCTTAATCATTCTCTTTAATTTATATTTGCGTCTCTAAGGTAATGATCTACCTTTAAATTACTATGTTAGAGAATACAAAGCAAAGTTACAAATTATACGGATGATAATTAGTGACTACCTAACCTAGGTTGAAGTCTTCTTGACTTGTCATTATTGTAGTAAAACGCAAACAAAAAGAGAGAGTCAAAGAATAAAGAAACCTAATGTTGCATTATGGAGTAGCCATTGACTAAAAATCCAAAAAAATGGACCCATGTTTTAGGGCACACCTTTTCTGTACTATTCAATAAAGTTGGTACTTATCCACGAAAATTAGGAACATTATATGGTTAAAACGTCAATTTTAACTATTATTGTTGCGTTAATAACTGTTAATGCTATAAGAAAAAAGGTCTAGAAATTAAAAGAGAGGAAAAGGGAAGTTTTTGCTGCTCCATGTACTGCTGCCACTTTCGGAGGTTTAATTTATTAGGTTTTAATAGCAGTCATGCTTCTGAATCATCAACATTGAACATAAAGGCTAAGCTAAGGCATTGCATTTAGCCATTTGAAAAATTGCTTCTATGTTAAGGTGGTTTTCCAATGTACAAGTAGTGAAGTAGAGGTACAAATTTCAAAGGGTATAACTTAATTATTTAAGGGCGCGGACCACTCTACTGACACTTTTTTTTAGCTCTAGGCAAATAAACCGTTTAACATTCTTCTTCATAGAGATAATACGAGTATTATAATAAGAAAACATAGGTATAAATGTATTGGCGAGCTAGTTTTATGCAACATCGAAGTTTTAATTTTATCAAATATACAGTGTATGTACACATTTTTGGTGAAACCTAAAAAAGAAGAACAGTACCCCGATCCGTGGATTAAAGATGGTAACGTAGTTTAATTAAAAAATTGATGCAGTACATTAGTCATCAATAAACAAGCAGTAAATTAGGCATTTAGGCTTATGGAACTCGATGACAGCAAATGCATGTTATTGAGGAATTAAACTAATGCAGTAATGCCAGTCATGAATCATGACATAGATTGTGACATTTTGCATTAATTAATGGTCTCAAACAAGGACTTTTGATTTTGTAGATAAGGGCATGCGTAAGACACAAATAATGCATACAAAAGTTTTATATTAATATACAAATGGGGCACAATAAACCCTAATTTGTGGACACAATGCCCTTCAAATTTAGCCAACACATAGAAGTTCAACTATATCCTTTAGGGAATGAACAATGCTTAAAACAATAATTTGTTTATTTCACCTTCAAATTGTTGCACCACGCCACCACGTTCAACAATTTCACATGAACCTAATCAATTAACACATCTTAATGAAATTAAATCTATGTTTTAGTTATTCCTTAGATCGAGTCGGAACTATTTAATATGATTATTCCATATGGTCATGTTAAATCTATATATCTAATTAGGTTTAATCAAAGTAAAATTTAGTCACACTAAGCAACAATTCTTGCTTGTTTAAAACCATGTTCTTTTGGGTTGAACTAAATTGAAATAACCGGAATACTTTAATTTGTAACATAAACTATGCAACAATTCTCACTTTGTGATGCACTAGTGCATATATGCTACTCCTGATCTGTATGATTTTATGTGCCGACTACACTATTTGGAGCATTACAAAACTGTGGCAAATTGAAGTGTCAAGAATTCATGATGATATACATGATAATAATCCAAAAAAGGAAAAAGACAATATCACACAAATTAAGCAATCCGGAGATAAATGCCCAATTCAGATTTCAATATCACATCATACAAAATTACCCAAAAATCAATTGAACACATACTCTTGTCAGTTAACATTGCCTTCATTGAATCTCACAAAAAGATGCACACTGTTGTATTCAACGTTTTCTTTTCCTCAGTTCGCGGCTAAAAAGCCTAACCAGCAGAATCAAGAATTGGAACACCATGAACAATTAGCTTAGTAGTAAGCACTACTTAAGCCAAGTTGCTCGATAGATCGACTCATGATAGCTCACTTATTAATTAAGTGGAACTATATCTTGGCCAAATTGCGGCTTGGGTTTAGGTCATTATATCATACTTAATGAGTCGACTCAACCCAATGGCATCTCTCTTTTTTTTTTTTTATGCCAATTGTCATCTCTAGTTAAACAACATAATCAAGGATCAACTAAAGCCAATGAAGTTGCTTGGTAGATCGACTCATAACAGTTCACTTATTAAGTGGAGCTATCTTCACCAATTTGCGACATGAATTTAGGTCATTGTATCATATTCAATGAGTCGACTCGACTCAATTGTCATCTCTCTTTTCTTTATGCTAATTGTCATCTCTAATTATACGTATTAAAAAAGTTCACATTTAAAGCACTAAGGTAAAGCAGAAAAGTGACATAAAATCATCAATATACAAGTATATATATATCAATCACGACCCTACTAAATATAATTCGACAAGAACTTCAATTCATTGTAACTCTTAGAAGTATTGATCCTCTCACTACATACCGGAACTTAAAAATTAAAATAGATATGTACAACAAAAGCAGTTATTCTATCTACTTTTCATAAGATGAACAACAATAATAAATCAAACATGAAAAAAAATGTCAACTAAAGTGGACGGAGAAATATACATTAATGCACTTTTATAAGATATAAAGCATCAATGAAACTCTTTAATAGAGCAAGTAAAGTAGAAATTCCAAAAGAGAGAATGCATCAAAATACATAATTCTTAATGAGTTAGTGACGACATATATAATCCTAGCTAACTTCCTTTAGGAATATAATGCTTTAGATACCATATGAAACATCATCATCAAGAATTAACTACATCTTAAAGGAAAGCTTAATTATTTCCATAACTACTAAAATCCAATTAAACTAAGTACTTTGATCCCTTAACCTTTTTCTGTCTATGGGAAAAAGGTTTAGGATGGTACCTTTAATCACTAAATTAAAGGTCACTAAGCTAATTAAGTGATCAAAAAAATATAATTAAGGTGAGTTGATATTCGAAAATGAGATGCATAAATTCTTTTCCATCTTAAGTAGTACAAAGGATATATTCTTCTAAAGGCATTTTGTGTCACCAAGAGTATCAATCTTTTTAATTTCATCATGACATGAGTGTATGTAAAGTGTCTTTATTGAAAGCAAACAAAGAGAATTCTTATAAATCCAGGGTTTATTTTTAAAAAGTTTTTGTACTGCCCAACAAAGTCACAAGATTCCCACCTATACATGTAGTTTTGCTTGTTTTTGAGCTAATTTCAACATGATCAAAGGATTTCAATTAAAAAAATAAGGACTTAATTTCATCAAAGTTGCCTAATGTTAAGGAAATGAAGATCAACTAGGGAGACAAAAAGCAAAAGCTCATCAAATAATTCTATTATGTGACATTCCTTCACATGATGATGAGATTTATGCAATTCCAATTTGCTATAATTCATATTTCCAGTTTCTCCTTAGTGTTATACCCTTAACTATGATCATTTGTCTACTAATGGTGTTATTTTTACTACTAACATCATATCAAACCCAAACCAAGATTGCGGTAAGCAAGTAATATGCCTCATATAAACATACATATAACGCGAGAAATAGAAAGAATGTTACATTTTGTAGTTTGAATAATGGATACATAATCGTCATACTAAATGAATAGATCATCTAGGTGTGTTACAAAAAGCTAAGAGTCCTAGGAACTTAAGACCTACAACTATATTACACTAATAACCTGTCATCTGTAAGTGTTGTAATAGGTAAAAATGCCAAATGCAGAATGAATAAAAGCATTGCAAAAAGAATGCTGCAACTTATGCCCTCTTAAAGCATTAGCTAGTCATCAATTAACCTTGAGGAATTTAGGCTTTATCGCATGTCAATAACTAGTGCTATTTTGTAAAATTGACGAGTCTAAGATTTATCTGGACATATTATAGTCGAGTCTAACATTTGGACATGGATTCACCATTATTAAAATCATTGATATAAGTGAGTCCAAGCCCCTTTAAAACGGGGATGAAGCAGGGAAGGCCAGCAAAAAGAAGCCCAGGTAGGTGTATCATTTCTTTTATAAGTACCACTCACCTAGCCTAATGTATAACAAATTAAAGATCATGTTCTAATTAAATGAATGGCTTCATATCTTAATTAGTACGGATTGCTCCTAATTATTAATTATGTTATAAACTTTTGTCACTTACATGTGTATGAAAAGAAGGGGTTCGGCGTAATGATGCTTGCAATTGCTTTAACCAATATGCTCAGGCGTACATGCATGCATGAAGGACAAATAAACAAAAGCTGCTAATCTAATATAATCAATCTAATTATACAATTACATGCTTAATTAATCAATTACACCAAAATTGCATTAATCTAATGATCATACAACGAAGCACATAAGATGGTGCATAAAGTATGCTTAGGAATTGTTAAACAAACCATAATTAAGTAAAGATTATTGTCATTAAACATATAATTTGGCCTCATTAGAAGACAAAAACTGAAAAATCTATCAACAAAGCAAAGAATTTAATTTAAATATGTAATTAAAAGGACAAAGATCACATAAACATAAATTAAACACACAACAGATCAGATCCCCAACAAAAGGCAACAAACATTTTAATTAAAATAAAATTAGAGTTAAAGTAAGTTTAAGACATTGGAGAGACAAGATCAAATAATTTGGACATTGGAATTATTAACAAATTAGGTATTGTCTCTCATTTGCCCTCCATTGTCTTATATGCTCCAGCTTTGAGACAACAAATTCAAAAACATTACTACAAGTTTAATTTATATATAATAATATAACACAAGTAAATTTAAAATTATATAAATATATATATATTTTTTTGTTATTAATTATTTGGCATGCTGCACATTTAGTAGGAGAAGTAATCAATTAAACAAAAAAAAAAGAGACTAATTTAATTTAATTTGATATAATTACACTAGTATTAGTCACTAATTAAGGCCTTGGGTGGGGGAAGAACTGCATACCAGGGAAGAAAGCATTGAAGGTAGTAGGAGCAGAATATAATGATGGAGGGTGGTAATGTAAATTTGTACCCCCTCCACTAGCGGCCGCCATGGTGGCAGCATTAGCCGTTACATTGAACGGTTGATTGTCACTTGTACCAGCTGATGAGCTGTCACCACCACCATTACCACCGTGATTGGTGGTGGTGGTGGTGGGCCCTTGATCATACAAGATGCCCTTGAATACATGACCTCCTATTGTAATTGCGGTTTGATACCCGTATTGATCCACAATATTATCATCTGAACTCACTCGAATGCATCGAAATGTTGCTAATGAATTCACCTCTGCAGGAAAATTTGCCCCATCTAATCCTGTAACGTACCATTGATTCTCAACTTAATCAATATATTGCTAGGAGCGCGTCTAGCTAGAAGATTACCATGAAGAAATAAAGCTAAGCCGCAAATTAAACCTAGTAATTGAATTATGAAAACATCTAATATCGTGACCAGAGTGTACAATTAAATGTTATAAGACGAATTTAAAATATTTTCGAAAAGATCAACTTTATTGTCAAAACTATGGGTAACTTTTTTAGATTAAATTTTGAAGATAAACGATTAATCATCATGAAGCCACCATGTTTAGAAACAAATTAAATTAAAATACATTCCGTACATTTTTAACATACTTGCAAAATTTTAAAAGGCTCAATTTCATCATTAGGGTTTTAAGAGAACAGTGAATAAACAGTAATAAGAGATGGGGTAGTTTAATTTCAAGAAATAAATACAAGAAAATAAATGAAATTGGGGATCTAAATAAAATCATATGCAAAGGTTACAAAAGAAGAAAGAAAAAGAAATAAAAGTCACAGTTAAGTAAAAAAAAAAATCTTCAAAAAAGAACAAAAGAAAATTCAAAGAAAGAAAGGGAAAGGTCTAAGTAAAGTCCTACAATAATTAGGGTTTACTCATATATGAATAGTAAAACTCTTTAGAAATCATCATATCCAAAACACTGTTCGTTATTGAAAACAGCAGAAAATGACTCAACATAAATCAAAGGAAAATTACAAAAAAAAAGGGAAAATTTACCAGCAGAAGGAGGACTATTTTGGTGATGATGAAGGTTAGAAAGAGAAAGAGGAAGATTAAGTTGATGATGATGGTGATGGTTGTAATGATCAACAGTAGAAGAAAGTTGTAAGTGATGTAGTTGTTGCTGTTTTTGACGCCTTCTTGCAACAGGAACCCAAGTACTTTTTACATGAGTTGGACATTGAAATCCTCTACTCTTACAACAAGTTCTACATCTTATGTGTATGCAATCTTTCTTTGCTTTATTCCCACAATCTTGACAACTTGTTGTGTTATTATTATTATTATTATTATTATTACTACTACTCCCTCCGCTTGAGGATCTCATCATCGGCCTCCCCCGCCTTAACTAACACTCGACACTAGCTAAATCACTGACTAACATACATTAGTCGGTGTTGTGTATAGCAGTGTGAGTGGGAATGGATACGAATACAGATACAGATACAGATACAGATACAGATACGGACACGGACACGGACACGAGGGTACAAGCAAGAGGGGTGGTGTGTGGTAGGAGGGGTTTATCTATCATTGGGTTATTAGGTGAAATTGGGGAAATGAGGTGGTGTGATTTATATAAGATCTAAGATTTACTATTATAGATAGATTATTTTGAAGATAAGGGTATTTTTGTGGATTCTTTTTTTTACTTTAATTTTCTTTTATTTTCATTTGTTAATCTATAGTGAGAAATTATGCATCATGTGTATATCTATAGTATCCAACCAAGAAAATCTTAGGCAAATATAATTTATGATCTATAATAATTAAATTAAGTATGATATATATATATATATATATAATGTAATAAGGAGCTGAGGTATAATTTATTTATTTATTTTTTGCTGTTTGGGGAATTATGGGAGGAAGAACTTTTTTCATTTTTTTTGTGGGGAGCAAAACAAGTGAAATCTGATCTCACAAAAGAAAATTTCAATCATGATCTAAAATAGTATATAGTTAAAGAGTTATTATTATATTTATTCATTGTATAGTATGTATATATGAATGTATGATGTTTATTGGTTAAGGTTTTATAGTGAGAGAAGTTGAACGAATTGAAGAAGAAGAAATAGTGACTTACTCTTTTGAAACAGTGGCATAAACTCAGGTGAAAGGGTACCCCTTAGCTTTTGGCTTTGCTCTTTTTCTCTCTCTCTTTTAATTGTTGCTTTGTTTTGTTTTGTCCTGTTTTTCCGGAAAAAGTCTGAATGTTTTTCTTCCTTTTGCTTGACCCTACGTAGAACGAGGGGGTGAACTTACATCAATAAGGTTTTTAAATGCTTTATTAAATTCAATTTCCACTCGTCTATCTCTTCTTCCCGGCCTTAACTTTAGTCCTTTACCCTAGTCCTATTCTCATTCTAGGATACTATTTCTATGAATTCTATAATAGAGTGCTGCATTTATACTTCAATGTTCAAGTCCAACGGATTCTCGTGTGAGGGGGCGTTTCTGAACCTCAACCATTAGCTTATAAGCTTTTGGTTAAGTTGATCCTCTAACCTTCTAACCGTTATGCTATTGACATTGCCATATATATCCCTTATGCACGCTCTTTCGATTTTAAATCTGTACGATAAGATTACAGCTGCTTCTGTTTATGGCGCACTAATGCACAAGTAGGTAGCTTTCGATTTTTTTAGCAAGTCAATTACTAACCATATGCACTAACAACGTGCTCTGTCAATAGCATGTTGATTTTCGGATGCGACACTTTGTCACTTTACTTGTTTGGCAGTAATTTGCAATCCTCTCCATTTGAAATACATGCTATTATATCAACATGGATCAATTAAAAAAAAAAAAAAAAAAAAAAAAAAAAAACTTTCGACCATATCAATATTTGGCTATTTGATTCAAAAAGAGTTAATCTGCCAATCAACTAAGTATAAGTTCGTTGGTCTTTATGCCTATGCTTACAAAGAATAAGTCATTGTTAGATTTCAATTGATCGGTCTTTAATTAAACTAAACAAAATTAAAGCGAAACTAAATATAAAGTCAATCAACTCTTAGTTAAACAAGCAATTTTTTTTAAGATGAAATTCAGCCAACAATTGACTTATGTTTCATAAAACTTTCATTTATTATACAACAAATTCATCATTATTAAACTTCTAGCTAGGTAGTATATATATGGAATCAAACAAGCAAATTTCCTTAAAGTAGGTTTTTGCACAAAAATTCACTCATAATACGGTGGTATCTTACTAGACACTTGAAAATCCGTATATGATACATATTATTTGAAAATTAGGTTTTCCTCAACTATAATTACTACGTCTACGTAATAAAACTTGTGTCCATGATCAACCATTCGTTAAATGTTGAAATAGTTACTCACTAATTATTCAATTTAGTATGATTTGGTTATGAAGGGCCTCTTTACTTCAGTTTAAAATCAGTTTAGCTCAGCTCAACTCCGTTCAGTTCAGTTCAACTCTTCTTTTATTTTGCTAATCATTTATTCTTCATAAAAAAACTTTCAGTTCAATTCATCTATTTTCAGTTAAAGTAAACAGTCCCTCATAATTGACCTAAATATAATCAACGTTGCCTCGGTTTTTTATTCATCAAAAGTTTCTTTCACTTACTCGTAATATATAAGACGGTCTTATTTTGTAAGACCATTAAATTATTAGAAAAAAATATATGCTAGTTAAAATAATAAACCCAATAGTGAAAACCCACAAATAGTTGATAATCTTACTGTAAGGCGTTTTTACCAGAGAGTTGATTGTTATTCTTTCATATACTTATGCCAAGTGGTGCATATGAGTGTTGCATTCACATAATTAAATCCATCCTTTGTCATAAAATGAGAGTATTTTCTTTGTAGAAATGTAGAATCTTTGACGTTAATTTTGACTTAACTTTGGTGCATATCACATGCATGACTAATTACCTAAAAAAGGTGATCTAATCGTCTAATTATTGTTTAAGCTCAAGCCTAAATACCCTGATTAACTTCTAATTTTATTTGACAAGCTGAGTAACTAATTAAAAAACAGCTAATCCACATATAAATAATTAGGCATTATTTAATGACTTTATGAGACAATGCAAGTTGCATCGAACGACAATTATATTACACTTGGTTTATTGTAGTCATTGTAGGAAGAACTAGAAGAAGCATCTAGCGTTTACTATATCAGTGCATAAGGGTATAATAATCTTTATGTATAGTTTAAAAAGAATTACCACGGCAAATCTACTGAATTTAAGAGAGAAGGATAGCTCAGTTAGTTAGAACTTATCTTCTGATTTCAAGAGATTTTGAAGTTGACTCTCATCATTGCCTTAGTGGTTGCCTAAATGGCCAAAAACAAAAAAGAAAACAAAAAAAAAAAAACTAGAGTTGAGTAATAGTGTGAACCAATTTAAGCCTAATATAGACATTATTACATTGAACTATAAAAATACGTAGTATAATGATTTCTTATGTATATTAGCCAAATGCAAAACGGATTTAATATTATGTTGAAATTATTCACAACTGATTTTTGATTAATTTTAAACAAGAATTTAAACAAATTTTAAAATTTAGAATAAAATTATATCTCAGCAAGACATTGAAAATCTAACATAACACATCAACTCATCTTAAAGCACCAACGATTCAAATAATAGGAAAAGAAAATATTTAGGTGACTAGATTGTTTTCATGCAATTTCTCTTTTCCTAGCTCAAAGAAACAATTGTCATTTTATTTCATTTTGCCTATGACGTAATTCAGCGTGAACCAATTTAAGTACTCGTATTAGTTTAGACCTTCTATGCAAGTATAGATCATCAATTTCATCATGGTTTAGCGACTAACTCCAGTCTTTAGCCTATCTACACTACCATGTGTTCATTACATATAACTATACAAGTATGGCACACTCTGCACACCCGCACACCTATTCATTTTAGAAGAAATAGATATTGCTATATAAGCAGGTTAAGAATTAGGGCCTGTTTACTTCGGTTTAAAATCAGTTCAGTTTAGCTCAACTCTTCTTTTATTTTGCTACTCGTTAATCCTTCATAAAAAAACTTTCAATTCAGTTCAACAGTTTTCAGCTGAAGTGAACAGGCCCTTAGTCAATTATTTTCATTAGTATATAGTTTTGTGATGAAATTCCTACAATTTACTTTGAGAGCTAAATGTTCTCTCCTTGATTTAAGCGTCTCCTTGACTTAGTTTATGAAAGTTGGACAATAAATTCAAGACAATACAAAATCTAATGAAATATTGATATCAGCTATTCAAAAGTTTGCTCGACACTGGTGAGCAGAATCGTTGGCCATGGAACTAGACAACCTGCCGTACACAACACCATTGAATACCCTCCATTAGCTTTGGTTGGTCGAATACTTGATTGTTGATTCCCTTCACTAGAGTAGGTAAAAGTGGGAGTCCAGATGGTGCTACCTAGATATAGCTAAGCTAAAACTAGATTAAAAAAAAAAGGTACAACAGTAAAAATGGCAAGTCAAGTTCACCCTCTTCACTTTAACTGGTAAAAATCGTACTACACCCCCCTACAAATATGGCGGTCTCCAAGGCCCCCATTTTTTTTTTTTTATATTTATCACCTCGTAAAACACTTCCATATAGCTAGGTGGACACCATTGCCACTTGACATTTTGCCACTTTGTGTAATTGTATACGTTAATTTTTTACTAGTAAGTACATCTATCATTTTTATTTTTTACTCCATTATTTTATAGAGAGGACAACATTTTCTTAGTTTTTTTTACTACTAGTACGTAAAAGAGTAGAGTGGAACTCCCACTACCTAATCTATAGATTCCTCCTCATTGTGATGAATGGTGTTTCAGAAGAACAAACATTCCTAACTAAACGTTTTTTTTTTTACTCAATATTATTCCATGTTAGTGTAAATAGACAACAACAAACTTTGTGTTGGTTTGGTTTGTATTGGAAATTCACATCTTCGCAAGAATAGTGGAGTGAATGGATAGACATTCAACTTTGATTCTTTGGATATTAATCACACAATCACCCATTCACACCCTCTCAACCTCTCATATATAGTCTTATTTGTTATACTAAACGCTAATTAATATTTCGTTTAAAAAGAAACGTTGGATGAAATTCGGACCTATAACCATCCATAAACTAATCATGCTGAATTTAAACCAGTAATTAATGTCCAAAAAACAAATTAAAACCCTATCAATTTATTAGTAGTATTATTAGTGTTATTTGATTTTGTATATATCAACATAAATAAACAAAGAAAGAAGGAATTTCTTAGCTAAGACAACCATCCAAATCAATATAATGTCAATCGTGTACCTCAACAAATCAACAAATATCAACTAGGAACTTAGGAAGTGACTTATTGGTAAGTATTAAATTGATCAATCAACGAGTTAAAACTTACTCATCAACTCATTCAACTACGATGATCACAGAGAATCGGAGAATGGAGTATGATTTTATTGTATTTGTTTTACAAGCATTAAAATTTATAATTACACCATTGAAAAGTTCACATAGAAGAGAAAATAAATACGGAGTAATTTAAATTAAATAGATCAACATTATTCAATGTACCTGCATAGGGCATATGTTATCCATTGATAATTAATAAAAATAAATATGAGAGTGAGGGGTAACTCAAGTGGTTAAAGTTTTCCTTCCGATCCCAAGAAATCTTGGGATCGATTTTCACCTCGCCTTTGTAGCTCCTTAGCACAAAAAAAAAAAAAATTAAGATAAATCTTGCCTGCGTAATTGATGTTATGTTTGGTCCTAGTTTGCGCAGTGTGGGAGAATGTATAGGATTTATTTGTTGTAGTTTTAATTTGCTTGAATTAACACACGAATAGATTGGTGAGGAGAAGAGTATTTCATATATATAAACTGCAAATCACCCTTTCCTTTTTTTCCTTGCATGGAACCCTTAATTTATGGAATTAACACTCCATAAGAAATGATCGAGAAGATTTTGACGGATAATATATGCAATAGCCTTAGGCTCTTAAAGTCAAAGTGGCTAAGAATACCACGTACCGATTACCGACTAATTTGCTCATTTATGGACTCAAAATAAGGGAAAAATAGTTTATGGCACGTAAAGAAATCTAAATGATGTAACTAAATTTGTTCTTTACATACAATTTTTTTGGTAAATCTATAATAGACGTGTGTCTTATTTACGTACCTATTATATAGCAATAACTTGTATGTTTAGGACAATGTTCGCTAATTCTCTTACTAGAAGCTTGTCCTAGCTCCTAATACTCCTATTGCAAAATTAACTCGCGGTATGAATCAATAAATGATACGCGAATATTATACAATGACTTGGCACTTAGTAGTTGGTAACTTGGTACGTTAATTGGAATTGGGCACTTGGCCGGTTGGTCTACTACACACCCTTGGCTTTTAACCCAAGTCACGTCCATGGACCATGGCGTCCACACCTACACATAATACATTGACAGCTTAATCACCTAAAAAGGTCATCTTATTTGCCCTAATTCCCCTAATTGTACTGATTGAGTGCGACGATTAGAATGTGATACCTTAAACTTTCTACCAGAAAAAAATAATGCAGCTACATATATTGGTCTATTAAGATTGGACATTTGAATAATTGAATGGCCCATTTGGATTTTGCACCTTGTTTTGTTGCCATGCTAAATCTTCACATACTATTCAAGGCCTTAAGGGATAGAATTATGAGCTCTAATATATGGAAACTTCTAGTACCTATAGTTTTAATGTTTGGACACTCGAAAATGTTTTGAAAACTATTGGAAACATTTTTCATACAAGGAAACTTCATGTGATGTTATATGAAACGTTTAAAAAAAATTGTGACTTCCATACAAGTGTATCTTAATTAATGTCTTGAGTAGAGTATCTAAATTATGGTCCTTCTATGGTCCATCTCACGTGCCTAAGTTACAATTTTATTTCTTCCCGCGAAAACTTTTTAAAATGGTATTTCTTGCTCTTTCAATATGGTGTTATTAGCTTTCTAACCGTTTTCCATTGTTTGTCAGCATTTCCTTGATATGAGAGTCAACATGTAAAATTTTAGGTCAATATATTTTCAGGATCTCAAATACCCCAAAAAGCGTGACTTTTATCCTTCATGTTTGGCTTTTGGAGAGCCTTTATTAGGTACTCCATCTCGTTTTCTCCCAAAATTCACCAACTTGCTTATAGTAACTAGGGGTGACCAACACTTATTTAGCCTCTAAAAACTTGTTATGTTATATCTTTAGAGGATTTTCGAAAAAGGGCACACCGGTCTTTTTCTTTATCCCGGCCGGGACCTTCTTCTAACTATTTGTACGCCAAAAATTTGTCTACGGGCCCTCTTTTGACCATGGGATCACTGTGTAAAATTTTAGACTTCGGGTCCTCAAAACCTCTAAAAACTGTGAATTATAGTCTTCGTTTTCGACATCCAGAGGACTATTTTGGGGTATGTTTTATTTTTGCCCAATTTTTTTTTACGTGTTGTAGGTGACCCCGGGATGCTCCATGGTCAATTTTCAGTTTCTAAAAACTTGTTATCATCCCTCTTTAGAAATTTCCAAAACATGGCACTCCCGTCTTTCATTCTCTCGAGACTCCTCTTATGACCTCTAGAATCTTGAAAAGCTGCTTAGTGTCCCTCTTTGGATCACATATAGGAGCACATTGTAAAACAATTGGCAATTTTCAAGGTTTCAAAACCTCCAAATTAGAAAGTGCTATTGTTTTGTTTTTGGTTTTCATAGGGCAATCCAAGTTTCATCTTATTTTCGCACAGTTTTTATTTTTATTTTTATGCCCATGTGTAATAGATTATCCAACGATGCCTAGTGCTCAGTTTCAATTTCAAGACACAGTTATCTTCCCTATATATAGAGAATTTTCGAGATAAGGACCCAGATACATAAATAATGTAAATACATAGTTTAAAATGCCAAAAAGCATGAAAAATAAACACTCTTAACGTGCACTCTTTTTTATTTGACAATTGTTATTTTGTATGTGGTATCTCCCTCTAGCTTTTAAGATTTTCTGCATTCTTAGTTCCATGTTTCTCTAAACACACTATATATATATATTTATTATTTATTTTTTTTGCAGTAAATTTATTGTTTAAGCGCAAATAATATTTTATTCAAGATTACTTGTTTTTAATAGAATAAAATATAATATATTTTATACGCCATATGTAAAAGATTTTTTTTTTTGTTTTTTTTTTAAACAAAACTATTATTTCATAATTTTCATTTATATTTCTTCTTTTTCTTGTTTTTGTGATCAATTAGTGCTTTCTAAAATATTTCCGTTTCAAAAACTCTAGCCATATCCATGCAGCCGTGCTACATAGATTATAAGAGTATAAAATCAAGGCTTCATTAAATATTATTGCTTTAAATTATCGAGAATTTTCTAGAATATTCTAAACATTCAAAAAAAAACCTATATTCATGTATTCATAATTATCTACGTAATTTGATTCTTCTTTGGAGTAATCATTTATCTTACAATAGGTTCAATTAGCAAAAGAAATTCATCATGTAATAACAAGAAGAAAAACAATGAAAAGATGAGTTGTGGGAAATGGAGGAGAAATTCATGTGGACGCTAGTAGTCAAAATTCAAGACTTTTCAAGTTACGAGTGCAAATGGGCTAAATGCAAAAGACAATTCACACATGGCTTATGGGCCACTTGAAAAGGGACACTAGGACACAATGAAGTCTAATCATTAAAATATCAACCACAAATTTAATCAATGCAATTATGAATGTTGCTCGCGAAAAACTAGTATATGATGATAAACTTTATGCTTTCTAAAAGGGTGTTTTATGAAGGAAAAACTATAAGTAAGGTTTGTTTCCTTCAGCTTAAAATCCGTTCAATTCAGTATATTTCAGTTCAGTTTAATTCAGTTTAGCTGTTCTTTTATTTTGTTATTCATTAATCCTTCATAAATAACTTTCAGTTCAGCTCCAATCAGTTCATTTTAGTTCAGTTCGCTTGTTTTCGGTTGAAGTAAATAGGCTCTAAGTCTATAAACAATGGTGACATCTAATCATATCTCCATATAAGGAGTCCAAAACAAGAGGTCATTTTCAATTAACTTTCTCTCACACACGAAGGATTTGGTAAGTGAGACTGTGAGAGTGAGAGTTTCTTGCCATGCTACCAAATATGATGCCAAGGATATTTTTTTGTCTACCCACAACTTTGTACCACAAATTAACATTGCAATTGAATTGGGGAGACAAAATGTTTAATGTATGTCAACGAGATGACTTGGTAACATGCATATACATTCAAGATAAAATCAATCAAAATCAAGCCCTTTTTTTAACTGTCAAACAATATTTACCTGACTCGATTATTAGATGCACCGAAGAGGGTCGACTACAATATTTTGAGTCAATATATGGACAACATGTAAGTAGGTGAAGGACATCCACACCACCATCTATAGCCTTTGTTTTTTGACCTCTAGATGACTGTCTCAGGCTCCGATTTATTTTTGTTTTTTGTTTTTTTAACCATGTGTTCAGGGTCAGCACACAACTCTCCATGACCGTTTTTGGCCTCTAAAAACTTGTTATTATCTCTCTTTCCAATAATTTTGATCTCTTAGGACATTCTTATGGCATTTTTGACCTCTAAAAACTTCTTATTATCTCTCTTTCCCACAATCGATTTCAGCTTCTAATCCTACTATCATCCCTCTTTCTAAGATATTTCAGAAGAAGTGAAAAATAGTTTTTTCGCTCTCCTAGAATCTTCTTATTGTCTTTTTAACCTCGATTAATTGCTCAGTGTTCCTATTTTGCCCATAGGAGCACCATGTAAAATTTCGAGAAGTTTTTTTTGGGACCCTAGAACCTATAAAAATTGTGTCCTATAGAATTTGTTTTTGGCATCCAGAGAGCTGTCTCAGGCCCTATCTTATTTTCGCCTTGTTTTTTTTTTTCACATGTTAAGGGTCATCACAGGACTTCCCACGATTGGCTTATTATCATCACTCTTTCTGAAATATTTCAGAAGGAATAATCAATTGCTTTTTCGCTCTCTAGGGACCTTTGTATGGCATTTTCCTCGATAATCTGCAATCGTTTTCTATATTAGTCGGTGAATGTGGCGATAAATTTATTGTTGAAGCGTAGCTAATATTTTATTCAAAATCTATTTCCTTATTTGTATTATCATGCATATAAAATTATAAGTTTATGTGTAAGAAGCTTTTGTTTTTGTTTACATTATTTTTGAAAATATTTATTTTTCTATACATATGCTCACTTTCTTGATTTTGGGAATACGCGTTTCCTCATCTCCAAAATGTTTCTGTGTTGGAAACTCAATTTATTTCTATGCTACTTAGATAGAGAATCACCACACAGAGTACCCATTACACACCGGCACATTGGAAATAATACATAGGAGTGATAGGACTATAGGACAATAAAGGTAAAGAAGTAAATAATAAATACCCATAATAATCTAGTGATTGTGTATTTGTGTGCACTTGCAAAGTGGCGATAATGAGCTATTCACGGTGATTTTAGCGGTCCTTCTATATTTCTCAACTACAATCGTACGTACTGCTATTAGATTACCCAGCTTGGCCAGCTATAATAAAGTCTCCTCTTATTTGCCAACAATGGAGATAGAGAACTGATTTTTGACCACGAAATAGAGATACAATATTCCACGTTTCATAAGACTACGACTCTACGAATAGGTGATTATATATTTTTTATTTGTATTCAATAAGTCACGCAACAAACAACCACCAAGCATCATGTAATGAAGGATATGCTTTAAACCTNCAACTCTCCATGACCGTTTTTGGCCTCTAAAAACTTGTTATTATCTCTCTTTCCAATAATTTTGATCTCTTAGGACATTCTTATGGCATTTTTGACCTCTAAAAACTTCTTATTATCTCTCTTTCCCACAATCGATTTCAGCTTCTAATCCTACTATCATCCCTCTTTCTAAGATATTTCAGAAGAAGTGAAAAATAGTTTTTTCGCTCTCCTAGAATCTTCTTATTGTCTTTTTAACCTCGATTAATTGCTCAGTGTTCCTATTTTGCCCATAGGAGCACCATGTAAAATTTCGAGAAGTTTTTTTTGGGACCCTAGAACCTATAAAAATTGTGTCCTATAGAATTTGTTTTTGGCATCCAGAGAGCTGTCTCAGGCCCTATCTTATTTTCGCCTTGTTTTTTTTTTTCACATGTTAAGGGTCATCACAGGACTTCCCACGATTGGCTTATTATCATCACTCTTTCTGAAATATTTCAGAAGGAATAATCAATTGCTTTTTCGCTCTCTAGGGACCTTTGTATGGCATTTTCCTCGATAATCTGCAATCGTTTTCTATATTAGTCGGTGAATGTGGCGATAAATTTATTGTTGAAGCGTAGCTAATATTTTATTCAAAATCTATTTCCTTATTTGTATTATCATGCATATAAAATTATAAGTTTATGTGTAAGAAGCTTTTGTTTTTGTTTACATTATTTTTGAAAATATTTATTTTTCTATACATATGCTCACTTTCTTGATTTTGGGAATACGCGTTTCCTCATCTCCAAAATGTTTCTGTGTTGGAAACTCAATTTATTTCTATGCTACTTAGATAGAGAATCACCACACAGAGTACCCATTACACACCGGCACATTGGAAATAATACATAGGAGTGATAGGACTATAGGACAATAAAGGTAAAGAAGTAAATAATAAATACCCATAATAATCTAGTGATTGTGTATTTGTGTGCACTTGCAAAGTGGCGATAATGAGCTATTCACGGTGATTTTAGCGGTCCTTCTATATTTCTCAACTACAATCGTACGTACTGCTATTAGATTACCCAGCTTGGCCAGCTATAATAAAGTCTCCTCTTATTTGCCAACAATGGAGATAGAGAACTGATTTTTGACCACGAAATAGAGATACAATATTCCACGTTTCATAAGACTACGACTCTACGAATAGGTGATTATATATTTTTTATTTGTATTCAATAAGTCACGCAACAAACAACCACCAAGCATCATGTAATGAAGGATATGCTTTAAACCTGTGACACGGATTAAAGAGTGTATAAGGTCAAGGCGTGCCACAAGACCGGGGAAGGGGGGGGGGGGGAGGAGGAATTCTAACAATCTACCCTTGTTTCGATAGTTGTTCTACAGTTGCCTTTTTTTCCTAGTCTAATGCATCATAATATCATATGCAAGAAAGCTAGAGATCATGCTTGTTGTGCGTTCTATTCGCTGGTTAAAGATGGGAACATATAGAAACCCAATATCTTAAAACTCACTCCTATACAAGAAGTGAATACCACAAGGGGGTGGATGTCGGTTTGGAGATGGGAGGTTGGTATGTTGTGATTAAAAGCTTTATATGATGACGACAAGCCGAAAATGAAAGGAGAGAGCGATATGGTTGTAGTTGAGCAATACTATATAAGATCCCTGATCTAGTGATCACTCCTTCTCACATCGTCATAATCAACAAACAATTAGTATAGTAAATTCCAGAAATTTCAAACCCATCTTAATCACTATCTTATAAGCAAAATAATACTCTGTAAATGCAAACCGACAATTTCTTCTGGTTGCCCGGTCATACTCTTAGTTAATTGAGTGACCGGCTCACTAGTACGTATTCTACGATTATTAGAAATGAGGTTGTTCGCAAACAAGGCTTAGCTAGTACAAAGTCGAGCATTCGCAAATACAATTCCGCCTACCGGCTATCGGCTATCATATTACCAATACTGGTCCCGAGCTCAAACTTTGGCGTCATATAAAAGATATTAACCCAAGCATGGTGACAATAGAAGCCCATGAGTCCATGACAAAGCATAGACACCAACCACCTCAACAATGCCAAACAAGTTGCCTCCAAATTACAACATCAAAGAAAATTCCAAAAATGTCCCCACTTTCAATCAAGAAACACAAACAAACCACCACAATAATCCAATTAATCATGATTCATAGAATCAATTAAATCAATCACATTAACATAATAATAATAATAAGCAACAATAATTCTGGAGAATTTTATTTACATTAATCACATAACCACATCGAACCCTAATCCAATCAAATCAAATCAAATCAGATCCCCAAATTTACATTTTTTTTTTTTACTTCACCCAAATGAAAAAAAAAAAAAATCCAACTAATTGATTAACAAAGAAATGAAATTCATATGAAATGAAATTTCATTAATTAATTCAAAGTAAATTAATTTAATTAATAAACTTTGAGACCTAAACTATGCTTACCACGAACACACCCAGGTCTAGTGAACACAAGTGCAGATTTCTTCAATCTTGCAGTTCTTCCACACGATATTTTCCCAGATTTTCTAATCCTCTGTCTTACAAACCTATCTTTCACTTCCCATGGTACTAATTCATCATCAAAATCATACTCTTCATCTTCATCTTCTTCTTCATCATCTTCTTCTTCATCTCCATTAACGAACTCATGTCTTCGTACTTCAAAATCATGTCTCTTCAATTGCAACCTTAACAAATCAACATCAACATTAGTAACATTAACATCTTTATGATTATGATCACCAACGTTCATTTTCCCCAAATCAGAAACCCTAACACATTCAGTAAAAACGACGTCGTTAGCAACACGATCATTGACGATGGAGGAATCTTCTTCATTCGTGGAATCTTGTTTTTCATCATCATCATCATCTTCATCGATTGAATCAACACTTTGAACATCGTAATTGATGCTTACATCATCATCACTTTCGATGTCAAATTGATCGACGAATTCCCAGTTGCAGAGATCATCTTGAGTTGAGATCGACACAATTGATTGATTCGCCATTTTTGATTTTTGAGGATTTTGTGTAATTTTGAATTAGGGATTTTTATTAGGTTTTCGATTGGAAATTTGGGGATTTTTTTTTGTCGTAGAAATTTGTTTGTGTTGCTTGTGAAATGTAGCTTCTTCTGAAATTTAAAAAGGGGAATTATAAAATACGCATCACACGGTGTTAAATTTTTACGTGTTCCCTCTGGTTTCATTGGTCCACGTCGTTACTATTTGTTTATTTATTTTTTTATTTGGTGCGGATTTTCGATTAATATTATCTGTGTTAGCGTATATGCTACTCCTTCAATGGAATGAAGAATATCCTTTTTTTTTATTTAATAAAAAAAAAGAAAATTAAATTTATTTCAAGGTGATTATGTGCGGGCAAGGCCAACCATGAAGTAATTTTTCGGCACATACGAACATACGGTGACATGGCCACATGAGAGTAGGATTTTGGACAAGCTCACGACTATAGTTATGGTCAAAGTTACTTAATTAATAATCTTTCAAACCAAGGAAAATATTTCAATTAAAAGATTGAATTTGCGTGGTAAAATTTAAACTTTTTAGTCAAAATTTCCATGTTAAATTTTTAGATTGGACCTTAGTCAAAATTTTCTCTTTAAACCCCAAAGAAAAGAGTCCAAAAATACATACGAAGTAATATATGTGTATTATAAGGAATAGAGGAAGGGCAGGACTAGGCATTAATTAAGGCGTTTGTTGTGCACATGACAAGTGGTGTATGTCGTGCATAGCAAGTGGTCGTTAAAATAGTAGCAGTTAGGGCATAGCAAGTGGAGTATGTTGTGCATCAAGTTTATTTGAGGATAAGTATGGTTGCAAAGTGGTTGTTTGTGACCATGAAACGAGATGTGTACCATTCACCTTGCGCTTCAAAGCAATACAGGTCTAGCTACTCCGTATTCTACAATGTGGATTATAGTTTATTCAAGAACAACTAAGGTTTCAAAGTGGTTACAAAACAAACAACATGAAATGGCACCAACAATTCGTGATCACGAAAGGAGATGTGTTGCATTTGCCTTTTGCTCCATAGCAATACACTTCTAGCTACTCCATAGCCTACCATGTGAATTTTAATGAATCTATTACTAATGATGAATCTATAACTCCCAAAAATAATTTGTTGCAATGCACTTAGACTACTTTCTATATAATGTTTTATTTTTCTTCATTTTATTTATTTATTAGATAAAGTTGTCTATACGCTAAACTTTTTGTAAAAAATAAAATAAAAATACACATGTAAATTATCCTTTTAAATTAAAATATTCGGTATTAAATCAATTTTCCTCTTATATATATATTTTTTAACGAGCAATTTGTTGTTATAATGCTATTTAACAAATTTTGTGTAATGGAAACTATTTATTATAAATAACTAAAAATCCATGCATTTGATCGAGGATTATTTAGTTAATATTACTAATAAAACATTCTAATTTCAACCATAGGTAGGATTAAATACCATAATATAACTCCATATCTCTATTACGAAGATAAGGCCTTAAGAAGCAGTGCCTGTAAGGTGGAACACAACGTTGATCACACATCAAGTACTCCTGGATACCATCAGCTTTGTGTCGAATCTCCTCTCCATTCCACTTCAGAGGCTTGGATACCCCGCGTGTAGCTAACCATTCGCAGTTTGCAACACAAAAGCCATGGCTGGTATCCAACAAGTCCAATATTTTGTGCCCATCTAGTATTATTGACAAAGCATTGATTGAAAAACCACATGAATTGAGACTCAGTTGCTTGAGTCGAGGACAATTATCACGGATTGCTATAGCTGCAGCATCATCCACAACACCAAATAGCCGAAGTTTTTCAACCATTGTGAAGCTGTTAGGATAGACCTTAATCAACCACACAGGACACTGCACTTGCTTTATTAATTTCTTCCAACACTTGAAAGCATAACCTATATTAGCGAATCTGCTACCCAATGTACGTACAGGGTACAAATAACTGTTGCAGGGAGGGTGTCTTTGTATAGTTAGTGGAGTGTTTCCGAGAGTCAATCCAGACCACAAATTAATAGGCTTATTATCAAGCATCCGCTTTAGCAAACGACAGTACCTATATTTTACAACTAAAAGTTGAATCTCTGGCAAATCCAAGACTTCTAGGTTGATCACTCCACAAGTTGACATTGAGTCTAATACTGCTGACAACCATGACTTGTTCACCAAACATACATCAAAAAGCCTAGCAGGCCACAAATCGTAGTTCAACTCATCCTAGCTCCGCACATGTGTAAGGCAACTAGTGAATGCTGCTCCAAATCGTCGTACAGACTTCAACCGCATTTTAACCCTGAATACACAATACAAATGAGGAACAAAGGCGCAATCAAGGAATATACAATTTATTTCAATTCGAATTCTAAGACACCAATTGATTACTGTGATAGAGGGAGCTTCGACATTAAGGAGGTGTTTGGCATGAAAATTATTAAGGTAACGGATTGGAAACGAAATAAGGGGGGAAAGGTAATAGATACTGTTCCACATTAAGGAGTAGTTGTTTGGTATCACTAATGAAATGTTAAAGAAGCTTGATAACATAATCACAAAGCCTTAATTACCAAATTAAAGTTTATTGCCAAACAATCAACAGTACGTATTTAACTCAAAAATTATCACATCAGCTTTATTATCAAACCAATTGTATACTTTTTAACTGAAAGTACAGGTGAAAGATTGGATTTTTTTTTTTTTTTTTTTTTGCCAAATCATCAATATTTTTGGATAAAACTTTATTGAAATCAGTTGATTAAAAAAAAAA